>BLSH010352869.1:230718-249624 GCA_018402905.1 Glandirana rugosa | reverse complement strand
AGTGGAAGACATTGAGTGCACCGATGCCCAACCACTTCTGTTGCAGGATGAGGACATGGAAACACCAGCGCAACACGTCTCTGATGATGACAAAACACAGGTGCCTACTGCTGCAGCTTTCCTCAGTATGCAGACTGACAAGGAGGGCAGAGGTGAAGGGTGGGTGGAAGATGATGTGGAGGAGGATGATGAGATCCTAGACCCCACATGGAATGAGGGTCATGCGAGTGACGTGTGGAGTTTGGAGGAAGAGGTGGTGGTCGCACAGAGGCACCAACACAGCAAAAGAGGAAACAAGTTGCAAAAGTTGAGCGAGTGTCCCCTAGACGGTACGGCTGGTACTACCCACCGCACCCAGGGACCTAGCACACCAAAGGCAGCTCAAAGGCTTTCCCCCGTGTGGCAGTTCTTCAGACAATGTGCTGACTACAAGACACGAGTGGTTTGCACACTGTGCAATGAGAGGCTGCAGCGAGGCACAAATGTTCTAAACCTGAGCTCAACCTCCATGATCAGGCATCTAAATGCAAAGCACTTGCTGCAGTGGAATAAGTACCTCAAAATCCAAGAAAGGTCTCGACCTCCTGCTGCTTCCTCTTATGCTGCCTCGGCCTCTTCCTCCACCTCTACAGTTACAGTGTCACCTGCCACCCAGCAAACAGAGCATGTGACAGCAACGCCACCATGTCCGCAAGCATTTCCACATGGTCCTTACAGCTCTCCATCTCCCAAACACTGGAGAGAAAGAGGAAGTACCCCCCTACCCACCCACGATCCTTGGCCCTGAAAGCAAGTACTTCAAAATTCCTGGCCTTTGAAATGCTGTCATTCCGTCTGGTGGACACGGACAGTTTTAAAAACCTGATGGCAGTGGCTGTCCCACAGTATGTGGTTCCCAGCCGCCACTACTTTTCCAGGTGAGCCATCCCTTCCCTGCACAAACAAGTTGGGGACAAGATCAAGTGTGCACTGCGTAACGTCATCTGTGGCAAGGTCCACATAACCACTGATACATGGACCACTAACTGCACACTGGGCAAAAGTAGTGGCGGGTGGGCCTGAGGCGGCTAGCCATTTGGCGCATTTCCTTCTGCCACCCAGGATTGCAGGGCATTTCTCCTTACCTCCTGTTGCCTCCTCCTCCTACTCCACTTCCTCCTCCTCTACCACTTCCTCATCCGCTCAGCGTAACACCTTCGCCACCAACTTCAGCACATCCAGGGGGAAACGACAGCAGGCTGTTTTAAAACTGATATGTTTGGGGGATAAACCCCACACTGCGCAGCAGCTGTGGACGGGCATTGAACAACAGACCGATGAGTGGTTTTTGCCACTGAGCCTCAAGCCCGGACTGGTGGTGTGCGACAATGGGCGAAATCTCGTAGCAGCTCTGGGCCTAGTGGGTTTGATGCATATCCCTTGCCTGGCGCATGTGCTGAATTTGGTGGTACAGAAATTTCTAAAAACTACCCGGATATGTCAGAGCTTCTGCAGAAAGTGCGGGCTTTCTTTGCAAGCTTTCAGCATTCTCACCCTGCTGCTTCTCTCCTGTCTGCGCTGCAGCAGAACTTCAGCCTTCACGCTCACCGCCTCCTATGCAACATGCCCACAAGGTGGAACTCCACCTTGCACATGCTGGAGAGACTGTGCGAACAGCAGCAGGCAATAATGGAGTTTCAGCAGCAGCACGCACGGGTCAGTCGCTCTGCAGAACAGCACCACTTCACCACCAATGAGTGGGCCTCCATGCAAGACCTGTGTACTGTATTGCGGTGTTTCGAGTACTCCACCAACATGGCCAGTACCAATGACGCTGTTCTCAGCGTTACTATCCGACTTCTATGTCTCCTTGAAAAAACACTTTGGGCGATGATGGAAGAGGATGTGGCACAGGAGGATGAGGAGGAGGAGGAGGAAGAGGGGTAATTTCCACAGTTATCAGGCCAGTCATTCACTCGGAGGCTCGGAGGGTGGGTTCCTGCACCAGCATAGGCCAGGAAAAAATATTCAAGCCAGAGCACAGTTGAGGAGGAGGAACCGCAGCAGGGTGGCACCCAACGCAGCTCGTGAGCATCACTGGAGTGTGGCTGGGGGGATACGGATAACACAGATGGTACAACACCTCCCACATAGGACAGCTTGTTTTTGCCTCTGGGCAGCCTGGCACACATGAGCAACTACATGCTGCAGTACCTGCGCAACGACAGCCAAGATGCCCACATTGTAACTTGTGCCGATTACTGGTTGGCCACCCTGCTGGATCCCCATTACAAAGACAACCTGCCATCCTTAATTCCCTCAATGGAGCGTGAGAGGAAGATGCGTGACTACAAGCGCACACTGGTAGATGCGCTGCTGAGGGCATTCCCAAATGACACCGGGGGCTCAGTGGAAGCACAAGGCGAAGGCAGAGGAGGAGGAGGAAGAGGCCGCCAACGCAGCTGTGGCATCGCCAGCACCTCAGAAGGCAGGGTTAGCATGTCCGAAATGTGGCAAAGCTTTGTCAGCAGCCCGCCACAACAAACTGCACCACCAGATGATAGACAACATCTTAGCAGGAGTCAGCATTTCAGCAACATGGTGGAACAGTATGTGTGCACACGCCTACACATACTGACTGATGGGTCTGCCCCATTCAACTTCTGGGTCTCCAAATTGGGCACATGGCCTGAGCTTGCCCTTTATGCCTTGGAGGTGCTGGCCTGCCCTGCAGCCAGTGTATTGTCTGAACGTGTGTTTAGCATGGCAGGGGGCGTTATCACAGACAAGCGCAGCCGCCTGTCCACAGCCAACGTGGACAAGCTAACGTTATTAAAATGAATCAGGCATGGATCCCACAAGACTTGTTTGTACCTTGTGCAGAATAGACATTTAGACCGGCCTCACACAGCCATTGGTATACTTGTTTTTTTGAATATGCCTCAATATTTTGGGGGCTACCCCAATTAGAAAAAAAAACAAACAACAAAAAGTGTTGGCTACCTCCTCCTCCTCCTCCTCCTCCTACACCACCACCACTTCCACCTACACTGCCACGGTCATGGCCTAGTCAACCTCTAGGCTCCACTCCACATCCACCCCCCCTTCCCATTTTTATTTTTTTATTTGATTGTAAGTTATTTTCCCTATCCCCATTTTTTTGTAGGGCACTTGTCCTACACTTACCCCCATTTTACTTCCTTTTGCAGTCCTCTATCACTTTCCAGAACTTTTTTACAGCCATTTTTGTGCCGAAAAGTTTGGGTCCCCATTGACTTCAATGGGGTTCGGGGTCTCGGGTTAAGTTCGGGTCAAGTTCGGTACCGAACCCAAACTTTTCCGCGAAGTTCGGTTAAACCCGCCGAACCCGAACATCAGATGTCCGCTCAACTCTAGTCAATACGTCGCTTCCGGTTTCGGAACTTAGGCTGGTGAATTTCCAGGAAGCGTGCTAGTCTTCATCAACACCACGGCAGACCGCTCCATTTTAAAGATCTTAAAGTGACCACCGGTTTATTAATTTTATTGATTTCATGAACGTTGGTTTGGAGCGTTGTTTTATATGAAAACTTTTTTGGAGAAATAAAGAAAGAAGTCTTTTAACCGCTTGCCGACCGCTGGTCGGCAATTGACGGCGACAAGGTGGCTCTTTCCCGCAAAACGCCGTCATACGACGGCGTCTGCGGGATCGAGCTTAGTGAGCGCGCGCGCGCCGCCGCCCACTGTGTTCGGGGAGGGCCAGGGAGCGGGTGCGGCGGAGTCGATCTCCGCCGGCCACCCGCGATGCCCCCCCTGGAGTGAAAGAACGGAGGTCCGTGTAAGTAAACATCGACCTCCGTTCTGTGAAGGGGGAAGGGCTGTGAGCACAGCCTTCCTGTACATGGAGGCTGTGACCACTTCCCTTCCCCAGCTAGGGCAGTCCCCATACAGTAAGAACACGCCCAGGGAACATAGTTAACCCTTAGAGCGCCCCCTGCAGGTTAACCCCTTCACTGCCAATAGCATTTACACAGTAATCAGTGCATTTTTATAGCACAGATCACTGTATAAATGCCAATGGTCCCAAAAAAGTGTCAAAATGTTCCGACATGTCCGCTAAAATATAGCAGTACCGCTAAAAATCGCAGATCGCCGCCATTACTATTAAAAAATAAAAACCCCAAATATGATTCATCATCCGTAAACGCGACCACTTTTGCGCAAACTAATCAATAAACGATGATTGCGATTTTTTTATCACAAATATGAGGAAGAATATAAATCAGCCAAAACCGGTGAAAAAAAATGTTTTTTTATATTTTTTTTTTTTGGATTTGTAATTTAGCAAAAAGTAAGAAATTTGGGTTTTTTTGCAAAATTGTCGCTCTTCTTTTGTTTATAGTGGCGATCAGAAATGACGCGGAGGGGATCAAATACCACCAAAAGAAAGCTCTATTTGTGGGAAAAAAAGGGACGCAAATTTTGTTTGGGTACAAAGTCGCACGACTGCGCAATTGTCAGTTAAAGCGACGCAGCGCCGAATCGCAAAAAGGGCTCCGGTCCTAAAGCTGGAAATCCTTCCGGGGCTGAAGTGGTTAAGGATTACGCTATAGATGTTTCTTTCTTTTCTCCTGCACCTGGACACTAATTTTAATGGAGGAGGACCCCGGAGCTACTGCCATCAGGAAAGAGAGGAAACGCAGTCACTATCCATTAGGCATCCATGTGCTTTACCCCTGCAAAGGTGGCGCCATCTGGTAAGTGGGGTTCTCACGGGGGAGCACATGTGTCCTGCACCCACCCAAGCATCTGAAGATTTTCTGTACTATTAGCACACCAGATTGCTTATCAGCTGAAAGACTGCTACTAGACTAATTAGCATCACTAATATTTTATCTGCACTGTGCACCTTTGGTACTTTTTATCGATTGGTTTGCTTTTATTGCTTTATTACAGAGACTAATATTCATTATTACATCAATATATGTACACTAATATCACAGAGCGGCTGTATTTGATGATGAACATTTGTTGGTGATTTACTGTCTCGTATACAGGATAATATCACCTGATTGCACTTGGCACAAAAATCAATAGTTGGTATATATAACTTATGCACAGGAACTTTTTACTTTATTTCATTTTTTGGTTAAGTGTTACTATTCTGCTATCCACCGGCTCCCTCTACCTGCCTGATGAAGTAGCGCAGGATCCCTAAACATCGGACCTGCAGCTAAGGAAACGCGTCGCGCTATAGTGACGTCATCACCCTCGGACGTACTCGGAAGTGCTTCCCAAGCCTCCACCTGCATTGTGCTGCACAGCCGGCTTTACTACTAACATCATGGCGGCCGCAGGAGCGGCATGGGACAGTTCTTTTCACCCGAATTAGCTGAGGACACTGACGTTTGCAAATTCCCCCTGGAGGGATAGTCGTCTGCATGCCTTATTAACACTTGGAATCTGTGAGTGTTTTTAACCTGTTTTATTAAAGCCTATACCTTGCTGCTGCACTCAGAGGCGCCTTCCTTTGTTTTTTCTGTTTCAGTATCAGTGGACTGCTGGATCCGGGTCCACGCCATTCAGGCTGCCCTCAGCGCAGAATTGCATACCATACGGACTTAGTTCAATATCCTCCCCAGGTTTTTTATTGTCCCCCGTTTCCCCCCCCCTTCCCCTTTCTTCCCCTTTCCTCTTTATCATGTTTTATTCCTCATTATTATTATTTTTTATTAGCATGTTTTATTAACTTGTCACCAATCCTTTATATCATTGTACTATTATCTTCCCTCCCCTTCTTTAGGTTGTCTCCCCCATATATGTCAGAATTACCCACCATATCGATATATATTTTAAATAATAATTTTATGTACCATCAGAGTTGCGCCCCAACACTTGCTCTATTCTGCTATCCAGCACCATTAGGGAGCAGGAGCATTCATTAATTTGAGGTTTGCACTTTTTTCAAATTTTTTCACATTATTCCAAAAGTAGCGCCTGGCCCAGCCTCATACGCATTTGCTCCTTCAAGCAGATAGCGCCACTCCTCGAGAGCGGCCTTAATAGCCAAGAGCTCTCTGTCTCCAAAATCATAATTCTTCTCTGGATCCATTAATTTTCATGTGAAAAAAGCCACTGGGTGGAGGACAGCCTTGGCACCCTGTCTTTGCGAAAGCACTGCTCCTACGGAAGTTTCAGAGGTGTCCACTTCCAGGACATAGGGCAACACTGGGTCCGGTTGCTTCAGCACAGGGGCAGAGGTAAAGAGTCCTTTCAAGATCTCGAAGGCTGCCTGTGCTTTGGTGGTCCAATGGAATCTGGTGTTCGACTTGGTTAGCTGGGTGATTGGGGTAATAATAGCTGAAAACGGACAAACCACTGGACACCTTTCTTGTCGGCCGGTACTGGCCAGTCCACAATGGCAGAGACCTTTTGTGGATCCACTGTTATTCTGGTGGTGACGATAACTAATCCCAGGAATGGGATGCTTTGGCATTCAAAAAGGCATTTCTTAGCCTTGGCATACAGCCCATGCTGCTGGAGGCGGACTAGAACTTTCACAACATGTTGGCGGTGGACATCTATTGAAGGAGAGAAGATAAGGATGTCATTCAAGTATATAATGACAAACTGATCCAGATAGTCCCTGAAAATGTCATTCTCAAAGTGTTGGAATGTGGCCAGGGCGTTGCAGAGTCCGAAGGGCATGACCAGGTATTCAAAATATCCAAAGCGGTTACAGAAGGCGTTTTTCCACTCATCGCCTTCCCTTATACAGACAAGGTTGTATGCCCCACCAAGATCCAGTTCCGTGAAAACAATGGCTGCCCCAAGTCTTTGAAAGAGTTCAGGTACAAGTGGCAGCGGGTACCGATTCTTTACGGTAATTTAATTCAGGGTGTGATCCTTTTTTTCCACAAAAAAGATTGTGGCTCCCGCTGGGAATGTGGATGGATGGATGAAGCCCTTCTTAAGATTATCATTCAGGTAAGTCTTAAGAGCCACAAGCTCCAACTCGGTCAGGGGAAATATCCACCCAAAGGGCACTTCTGCTCCTGGAAGGAGCTCGATGGGACAGTCATAGGGTCTATGTGGTGGAACACCCTCAGCCCCTTTCTTGCTAAAGACATCCAGGAAAGCGTGATAGGCAGGTGGGGCGGCTTTGCTGGGTTCAGGGTCCGGTTCGGAATCAAGGCAGAGTAGGGCTGTAGGGGCTTCCGGGACCCCAGGCCAACAGTGTTGATGACAGTATGAGGATTGGAATTTGATTTTACCAGTGACCCAATTAATGAAGGGGTTATTTGCCTGGAGCCAAGGTAGTCCGAGGATGATAGGAAATAGAAGTGACACAATGGCATCAAGATGCAGGAATTCCTGATGTTCATCGTCTGTAATGGTAGATAGGGGGATGGTTTCATGGGTGACCACGCCTGACTTAATGGTAGTCCTGTCTGCAAGATTTACCACCATTCCCCGGGTCTTCGGTTGCAGAGGGATCAGGTGTTGAGCAGCAAATGCCTGATCTATGAAGCAACTACCGGTGCCAGAATCAATAGTCACAGTGATTTGGATACTCCTTCCTGGAAGCTGTAAAGAAATGGGGAGAACTAAGTGAGAAGAGTTTTTAGGCAAACTGGACGAAGTAGCAGACTTAACAGTAAGGCAGTTACGGAACTTGGCCGCACAGGTTCTCATGTAGTGTCCGGATTCCCCACAAGAGAGGCAGAGATCATTGCACCGCCGGCGCTGTTTCTCTTCAGGGGTGAGAGAGGGACGAAGGAGTCCCAACTTCATGGGCTCGGACAGATCCAGAGGAGAAGGAGAATGAACAGCGACTGGTGGTGCTGGACTATGTTAAGAGGGTAAACGGGGTAATTGGGGACCCGACTGATCTTTCCACCCTGCGTTCTCTGAGACGTCGTTCAATATGGATGGCAAGGTTTATAAGGGTGTCCAGAGACTGGGGGACCCCTACATGGCCCAGCTCATGTTTTAAGGGTTCCGACAACCCCAGACAGAACTGATGACACAGAGCTGCATCGTTCCAGTCTGTATCAGTGCTCCAGTGCCTAAACTGACATATGTAGTCTTCGGTGGAACGATGACCCTACTAGAGGGCGTTAAGGGCAGCTTCTGCGGTGGCAGCCTGGTGCAGATCCTCATATAGCTGGGCCATGGCTTGGAGGAACTGGGCCAGGCTGGACACCGCTGGTGCCTTTTGTTCCAGTAGGCAGTGAGCCCATGCTTGAGGTTCTCCTTGCAGGAGGGGGATCATGAAGCCCACTTTTGTAGCTTCCAAAGAGAAGGTACGTGGCTGGAGGGAGAAGTATAACTCACAAGCATTTCTGAATGCATGAAATTTGGTCTCCGGAGAATCATTCTGGCATGGGCGCCTTAGGCTCGGAAGGCAGCCCCACTATGGTGTGGCCTACTGCTGTGCTGGCTGCAGATGCAGCGGGTGAGAAGAGTTCTTGAACATGCTCCTCAAGCCATTGGTAGCCTTCCTGCAGACTCTTAACAGCTTGTGTGAGGCCGGCCAAGTGCTGGCAAAGTTCAGCCATTGGAGAGGACCCCTGCGCAGACTCGGACATGGTTGTCCATTACTGTCACACACCTGATGGTGGAGTCTGGCTTATGCAGGGAGCAACCTCTCTTACGACCCTGATTCCGGAACCATTGGTAGTGCAGACAGGGAGTTTGAGAGTGCAGGGAGGCACAAGGGCTTGGTTGAGTCACTGGTGCAAGCGTGGAGGGTTCCTCTGAGCTCGTGCTTGAATAGTAGTGTAGTGATGCAGTCCAGGTTGGCAACAGGCGGGCAGGGTGGTACAGATGGAGCAGGCAAGAGAATAGTTGGGTAAAAGCAGAGTCATCAGCAGGCTGGCAGCATGGTACACAGGGATGAAGAGTGGTCGTAGGCAAGCTGGGGTCGGTGCAGGTAGAAAGCAAAGCAGAAACAGGAAACAGGCCGGGGTCACAGGAACAGGAAACTCAGATAAACTCAAGGCTGGGGACATAGGTAACACTGTAGAATGGACAGCACCGGCTGCATGGTGCTGTCCTGTTTAAATAGCATTTCTAGGTACCAAGACAGTCATGGGTGCATCCATGCGCACCTCCGTGCACACCTGCAGGGTGCACGCGTGCACCCGCGCGCACCTGATGCGTCGCGCGCTCCTGTATGCATCTGTGCACAGGAATGGGCATTCTCCCCGATTCCTCCGTGATGCTTCCTGACACTGATGATGTGTAAATTGTTTCGGTATGAATGATTTTCTAAATCGTCTAACTTTTCCAAGGTATAGTGTTGGGTTTGGGAGGTCTGAAGAGTAGCAGCCTGTGGGCTCTGGGCCTCTTCTTCTAGGTCAGAGATATGATGCTCTGCCTCAGATAGCCTTCCTGCCTGCTCTTTGATCTCTCTTCTGAGTTGGTCAATGCCTGCATTTACAGCCCTGTCCATGGCTGCTGTGATTGTGGGGAAGAGCAGAGCAGCCACCGCCTGAGCTATTCTCTCATACTGTTCTTCCAGGGAATCAGAGGCAGAGGGAGGTGGCTGGGCTGAAAGAGAATTCGTACTCACGACCACCCCATTGGCTATCTTGGATTGCTGAGAGCTGAGGGACAGATGGTCTGGAGCTGTAGCTTGTGGAGTGGTGAAGTTGCCTGTGATTAGGTACCACTCCATGCGCTGGTGCTCGGAAAGCATGCAGGTAGCAGGAGAGGAACCGGGGCTATACCTGGGAGACGGAGATGATCTTTTATCAGTGTCCCCATGGGAGCCGCTGTCTTGTGCTCCCTC
The DNA here is from genome assembly GCA_018402905.1 of Glandirana rugosa. Taxonomy (NCBI): domain Eukaryota; kingdom Metazoa; phylum Chordata; class Amphibia; order Anura; family Ranidae; genus Glandirana; species Glandirana rugosa. Next base: position 239,870 of record BLSH010352869.1, on the reverse strand, counting down.
TACATGTGGCGCCGGAACCGGAAGTCATCATCCCATGTAATTTAATTTCAATAGGTTTTTATTGTTTTGTTCAGAAATCACAATAAAACAGTAAAACAGTAGAGTATCACATGGGCATCACAGTATAGCAAGTATAGTGTCCCTGAGAGTTTACAGAAGAAAGAATAAACGCTCGTATGATAAAGTATACATCGATTATTATCCATATACATTTGCAGGGTCTCTTGTCTCTTGGCCCAGGCACCCCACTGGGAACAAACTGTGCTCCGGGGAAGAGACTAGGACCCTGTGAAATCTAGTTGTCAGCAGGTGAAGCATTGTTATGATCTACTGTGCTGCAGGTGATGCCCCTAAGGGGTTGAGATTATGTGTAGAAGAGGGGATAGAAGGAGAGAGTAGAGGAGAAAGAAGGTGAGGGGAAAAGGGGGGGTGTCGGAGAGGAACTAGGTTACGGATGCTTGGTCTTCTTATACCACTCCACCCATGGGAGCCATTTGCGGGCTAGACTGAGATATGCCTTAATGTCGGCCGCCAGTGTCCTCTCGTAAATATAATGTGTCTGTGTCTGTTGTATGACCTCCGATATGGAAGGGAGGGTAGAGCTTTTCCATCTCCTGGTTATATTTATTCTGGCTGCTAAAAGTATGTGGATGAGAGGTTTGTGAAGTAGGGATGGGATCTGCTCGATGTTAAGGTTTAAGAGGCCTAAAGCGGGAGTTTGACTGATTGGGATACCAGTTACGCTGCGTAATAGTTGGAACATCTCTGCCCAAAAGGTGAGAATGCAGGGGCAGTCCCACAAAATGTGGAGTAGGGTTCCCCTCTGTCCACAGCCCCTCCAACACAGTGGGGAGAGGGAGGGGACAAAGGGGGACATTCTATGAGGCGTAAGATACCGGCGTTGTGTTATGCTCTGAGTGAGTTCCCATAGGGAGGCGCAGGTGGTGTTCTTATACGTGGTGCTTAGGGCTGTCATCCACTGAGATGCATTAAAATGGGTTTTGAGGTCTGCTTCCCATTTCTGTATGGCGATAGAATGGGTGAATACTGACTTCTCTCCAATTAAGTTATAAAAAATAGTGATGCCCTTTGTGTGGGGGTTGCGAGATTGGAGAGTGTTTAAGGCCGTGATGGGTATTGGGGTTCGGAGGTGAGGGTTACTTCTGATGCAGTGTTGTAGTTGCAGGAACTGGTAAAAGTATCTGTTGGAGATACCAAGTTCTTTCTGCATTTGTTGGAAGGGTTTGACCCCATCTGTGCCCAAGGCTTCGTTAAGGAGATTAGAGGGGTTGTTGGTCCAAGGGGGGAGGGAGAAGTTTGGTATAAGCCTTTGGATGGTGGCAATAGGTATGTTTGGTAAAGTAGTGGGAACAGCCATCCATTTGCGGGAAGTGAACTTTTTCCAAATTTTGACTGTAGCGATAATTGTGGGTGAGAGGGACTTGAAAATTGGGGTTTGGGGAGCTAAACTGAGTAGCCAAGCTTTTAGGTTGTGTCCCGGGATTTGTTGGTTTTCCAATTGGCCCCAGAGTGAAGTATTCTCAGAGTCAAACCAGACTCTTAATTGGGCGAGTATACTCGCATGGTAATAGTCTGTGAGGTTTGTGAGTCCTGACCCTCCTGCCGTTCTATGTTTATAGAGCCAGGTCCTATTGACTCTAGATTTTTTGTTCTTCCATATGCACTTTCCCAGTAGTCCCTGAAGGGAGTTCAGAAACGACTGGGGAATGGGTATGGGGAGGCATCTGAGCGTGTAGAGCACCTGGGGGAGTACCAGCATCTTGAATGAGGCTAGCCTGCCCGTCCATGAGAACTCTTGTTTAGTAATGTGGTCTAGTGATGTTGTGATATTTTGTCGGAGAGGCAGAAGGTTTTCTTTAAATAGTTTATCGGGGTTGTTGGTAAGGGAGATACCTAGGTATTTGATAGAGTGGTCTGTCCACTGGTACGGGAATTTTGTTGAAAGGATGGCTTTATTGACACTGTCTATTCCTATGTTTAGTATTTGAGACTTAGATGTGTTGATTTTGTAGTATGAGATCGTACTAAAATGGAGTAAGAGGTCATGGATAGCCGGCAACGAGGAGAGAGGATTGGTTAAGATGAGGATCACATCATCAGCGAATAAGCTGATTTTATGTGTAGCCTTTCCTACTTCTAGGCCAGTGATTTGTACTGTATTCCTAACGTGGGCTGCTAGGGGTTCTATGGCAAGGTCAAATATGATGGGGGAGAGGGGGCAGCCCTGTCGGGTCCCATTAGTGATGTGGAATGTGGAAGAGAGCGCATCAGCTGCTAGCACATTGGCTGAGGGAGAAGAGTACAGTGCCATAATTGCTTGTAATATGTTCCCTTCAAATCCAAACCTGGCAAGGGTCTCCCGGAGGTATCCCCAGTGGACTCTATCGAACGCCTTCTCTGCGTCCAGTGATAGGAGCAGAGAAGGCGTTCCTGTAGATCTGGCCAAGTGGAGAATGTTAATTAGTCTTCTGGTTGCATCTGTCCTTTGGCGGCCTTTGATAAAGCCCGCTTGATCTCTATGTATCAGCTGGGGGATAATTTCCATCAGTCTAGAGGCTAGAATTTTGGCATACACTTTCACATCAGCATTAAGTAAAGAGATGGGTCGAAAATTCTGTGGGGAGGAGGGTTCCTTGCCAGGCTTAGGGATAGTTACTATTAATGCTTTCAACATCTCTTGCGTGAAGCTAGCGGAGGAGGCAGCTTTGTTATATAGGTCACATAGGTGTGGTGCTAGTATATCTTTAAACTGCTTGAGATATTCGCTTGGAAGACCATCAGGTCCAGGGGTTTTGTTGTTGGGTAAGGAGTCTATTTGGCGTTGAACTTCCTGAATTGTGAACGGAGAGCAGGTTTTCTGCAGCTGGTCAGGGGTCAGCTTGGGGAGGTTTATTTGTGAAAGGAACTTTTGTATGTCTTCTGCAGATGGTTGGGGTGTTTGTGGGTCTGATTTGAGGTTGTAGAGCGATTCATAGTACACTCCAAAAGCATTCGCAATTCCCTGAGGGTCAATTATCTTGGCCTTGGTGTGGGGGTGATACATAAAGGGTATTTTGGCCTTAACTCGGGTTGCTTTGAGGCGTTCTGCCAAGCGTTTCCCCGCCTTATTATTAGTGGAGTAGGATATGGCCTTGAACTTCCTATGTTCTTTCTCGTAGTTGTCTAGGAGAAGCGTGCGGAATTCTTGCCTGAGAGTGGTTAGTTTTGATCTGAGAGATTCGTTGGGGTTTTTTTTATTTTGGTCTTCAGCTTTTTTAATTTGGTCAGTGACTTCATCTAAACGCTGCGTCCTCCTTCGCTTAGCTATTGTGCTCAACTTAATAAGTATACCTCTTACAAAGGCTTTGTGCGCTTGCCATAAAATTGAGGCCTTGCCCACAGAGCCTACATTTATTTTAAAAAATTCTGTGAGTTCTTTCTGGACTTCCTCTGCATAAGGTGAGGATTTCAGCAGATTGACATTGGCCCTCCATATAATGGGGCCTACTGGGCGTTGTGCCGGGCAGAGGGAGAGAGTAATAGGAGCATGGTCGGACCATGTTATCTGTTCTATAGTAGAATCCATGGCTCTCTGCAGTGTCTGTTTATCCGTTATAAACAGGTCGATCCTTGTATAGGTGTTGTGGACCAGGGAGTGGAAGGTATAATCAGTTTCTCCTGGGTGATGGCATCTCCACGTGTCATATAGGTCATTTGTTCTGAAAAAGGATTGCAATGAGGTGCGCTGTCTGGTACTCTTGTTGGATGAGTCAGATGAGGGGTCAGGTACTAGGTTAAAGTCTCCGCAGAGGACCAACATCCCTTGTTGGGATTTGCGAATTTTCCTTAGAACCTTGTTGAGGAAGGTGAGCTGATGGGAGTTCGGTGCATAAATGCAAGTGAGTGTGACCAAGGCAGAGCTGAGTTTGCATATGAGGATCAGGAATCTGCCCTCCGGGTCTGCAATTTTATGGATAAGTTCAAAATCAACTGTGTGTTTTATGGCTATAGCCACTCCCCTTTTTTTTCCCGGACTATTGGCAAGAAAGATGTGGGGAAACAATTTGTGCGTGAATTTTGGTGTTTCCGTGTCCTTGAAATGCGTCTCCTGGACGCAGATTATGTCCCCTCCCAGTTTTAGTGATGTTTGCCACAGCGAGGCCCTTTTGGCCGGGTGGTTGAGGCCCTTAGCATTAATTGATATAAGCTTAATGGTCATAGTGGTGGTGTAGAGTGATCATGGTGTTGAGTACTCACTTTCAGAGTTGCCAGTCTATGCCGGTCAGGAGCGGGGTTTTCGTCCAGAGTTCTTTGCGATGGCCTGGTCCGGGAAGAGTGGTTCCATCTTGGTTCCTCTTCCGATCGAGGGGGTGGAGGTACGGGGCTGACAGGTGGGGGGGGGGGGAAGCAACAGAAAGTCAGAAAAACAGCAAGCATAACTGTGCAGCTGGAAGGGGAAACAGGTACAGCTGCTTTGACAACAGTGGAGGGAATGTTCATAAGGTTCAACACAGCAGTGGCGGCCTTATTGAGGGAAGAAGACCTGAGGGGAGTCTGTGGATTTAGAGTTGTAGGCTTGGACCTAATCACATTTTAGGTGGCGACTTGCGATTCACTTTGTGCCATCCCTGGGAACTTGGAATGCGAATCTCCTTCGCTTTGGTTGTCGGTGGGGGATCAGGTACGATGCCCCACTCCCTGAGAAGAGAAATCCCTGAATCAAGGGAGGAAATTGTGAAGGACTTCCCATTTCTGTCAATTGAGAGTTTTGCTGGGTGGCTCCATTTATACCCGATATTGTGATTACGGAGGGCCTTTGTTATGGTGTTTAATTGCGTCTGAGATCCATGGTGAATTTGGATAGGTCAGGGAATATTTGTATATTCTCATATGGCTCCTGAAATTTGCCTAGGGTCCTTGCTTTCCTCAGGATAACGTCTTTAGTAGTGTAGAAGTGTACTCTTAGGAGTACGTCCCTGGGAACTGTTTCTGGGAGAAATGGCGGTTTAGGGATCCTGTGGATCCGATCGATTATCAATTCAAGAGGTTGCGAGTCAGGGAGAAGAGCCCTGAACAAGTCAGTGGCATACTTGTTGAGGTCTTGGGGTAGTATTGTTTCATGGATCCCCCTCAGCTTAACGTTGTTTCTTCTACTGTGGTCTTCTAAGTCAGCTAATTTGGCACGCAGCCATTGCCTTTCTTCTGCCCCTTCCTCATACGCATCTACCGGGTCATTTATAGTATGTGCAATATCACTGATGGCGTTCTCGGTAGTGTGCACTCTATCTCCCAGGGAGGAAAGTTCAATTGATAGCTTGTGTGTGAGGGCAGTGAAGTCAGCATGCAAGGATTGCTGGAGCGATATCAGCATTTCTTTGAGCTGCGTGTCAACTACAGGCTGGTTACTAGTGGGAAAAGCTGCTATTGACGTGCTGGTAGTGGGGGGATGGATGGATTGGGAAAGCCCCTGACTCACCAGGCCGCATGTCGGATCTCCCATCCGCATTCGGGACTTCGCTGGGCTGTTGCACGTCGGGCTGGTGGGCTGTGAGGATCGACGAGACGGTGAGGTCCCCGGGGAGCTGCGGATGTCATTGTCCTCCGGCAGATCCGTGTAGTGGCTGTCTGCATGTGAGGACGCGGCCCGAGCAGCCGCGCCGGCGCCATCTTGGAGCTCTCTGTGAACGGAGGGGCCGAAGAACTCAGTCAGTTTCTGCGGCCGCCGGTTCTCCTTCCTCTTCTGGTGTGATGAGCAGGGTGGGATGATGGAGGGTGAAAGTTTTGCGGGGTGTCGGACGGTCCTGGTCGCTGCTTTTCCCCTCAGGTGGCCGGAGCACTAAGCACTAGTGGCCATCTACAGCGCGCGCAAACCACGCCCCCATCATCCCATGTAATTTAAAGGGACAGTATTCATTTATTCACTTGGATTCCTAGATATGTTTATATTTTGTGACATAGTTTTTGTTGATTTTATTTATTGTTGTGTTTAAGCGCAGCACTGTTTTTATTATAAAACAGAGCCTACATCTGGATATTTATTGGATAACAACAACAGTAAAGTATTAGGCCTCATTTACATGGTCGTAAAAATGATTTTACTGTTTTTTATTTACAGGTCTGAATGCAACTGATTGTTTTCAATAGAGGCGTTCAGATAGGTACGTAAAAAATGCACTGTCTTCAGATGCATAATGCAAAATTCAAAAATCTGCATCTGAGGGCATATACAGTTTATTTTATCTACCTATAAAAAAGAACAGAACAATTTTTATACATTAAAAATTGGATCTATTTACTGATCATTACATATGATTTTTTTTCTGTTTTATTATACAGCATTCTTTTCTATTGTTTTTCTATTCTTTTCTTTTCTATTCTACTGTATTCTCTTATGTTCTATTTTATTATTTTCTAATCCTTTCTATTGAAATTCAAATTTGAATTCATTCTATTCCACATTTGAATTTCAGAAAATGGTTACATATATAATCTATTTTATTCTGTTCTATTGTTTTTCTATTCTATTTGTTTCTGTTCTATGCTCATATTCTCTATTCTTTTCTTTTCTATTCCATTCTTTTTTTTTTAATTGTTTTTTTATTGAAAAGTTTTTATAACCAAGACCGTAGAATGTACATAGTGCACAATAATCAACTGTAAAGTACAAAAGGTGATATGGGTATTGTTGTTGAGCACAGATGTACAAGAAAACAAATAGAAGACATTTGTAACATAACAATGGTTGATTTCAAGTGATCGACATGTTTGTGCAAAACGAAAACAAAAAGAAATGACAAACAAAAACTGGGAAAGATTGGTTAGAGACTGATGAGATCAGCATAGGATGCTAGCATGGGTGACCATCTAGGTGTAGCTGTTCTCCTTATTACACTGGCAGATGTTAGTAACATCCAGTGATGGTCACCAAAGTTGCAGTGGAAGTACCTAGAGTACAGAGATATTAGTGGTGTGAGGATGGGCCGTGGTTTAATAGAAATGTTAAAGGAGTTAATTCCGCTTCCAGCATTACCTTATTCTCTTTTAGGTTCTTCTTTCATTGGGTTATTTTGAGCTGTTCCCTCCACACTTCCCACTGTGCGTTGAATTTTCTCCTTGCTTCTAGATTGTTGATTATTAGAGATTCATATGTGTAGTGAGTTTGTACTAAAGCGAGCACTTCAGAAAGATTGGGCATCAAGTTAGATTTCCAATTTCTCGCTATAAGTGATCTAGCAGCTAAAACAATATGTGTGATCATGCTGCGAAAGCTAGGAGGGAAGGACTCAATGCCCAGGCCCAGCAGGGCTAGTCCGGGATCTGGGGGTGTAAGGATACCCGTAATGGATAAAATTTGTCTAAATATACTTCTCCAAAAGCTAGTATAATTTGCATAATATTCCCTACCACTCTGCATTCTCTCCAGCATTGAGATTATTTTTGGGAGAATTCAGAGACACGGTAAGGTGTAAGGTAATTTTCTTAGGGAAATTTTCTGATAAAGTTCCCAATGGTTGACACATTTAGAGGACTTATAAGTTGTTTTGATTGCTGTGTGCCATTGGGGTGTTGTGAAGGTTTTGCCTAGAATCCACTTCCCATTTTAGATGGGTTAGGAGATTTATTGAAGATTAGTTTTTGTTGGAAGAAGTTATAGGACAGGGGAATTCCTCTCGATTTTTCTGATATTTTCTTGAAGAATTGACAGATTTCATCTTGTAGGTATATGTGGTGAGTTTTTAGAGACTGTAGGAAATGGGAGATTTGGTAGTGTTTATAATAGTCCAGAGGTGAAAGTTTAAATATTTTTCTAATTGTGTCAACGATTTAAGACTACTGTCACTATATAGATTGGTTATTTGAGTGATACCTTTGGATTGCCAGTCTGATATGTCTATGTTGGGTAAAGCATTTGGTAGAATGCTAATTGAGATGGGGAGGTCAATGACCTTATCAGATATAGTTCTTATTTCTTGTAGTTGTCTCCATGCTAGTAAGGTAACTTGGATGGTTAGTGGAAGTTAGTGGAGAGATAATGGTTTCCAGTAGAGTTGAGTTAACCCGGACTGTAAAGTTCGGGTCCGTACTGAACTTTGGGGTGTCCGGGACCCGGACCCGAACTCGGACTTTTCAAAAAAAGTCAAGGTTCGGGTCCGGGGTTCTGGTAATTTTAATGAAAGTTCTGAAAATTGCTGTAAAAAAGTCCAAGAAAGTCCTAGAGGTCTGCAAAAGGAGTGAAAATGGGGGTAAGGGTGGGACAAGTACCCTACAAAGAAATGGGGACAGGGAAATAACTTTAAATATTAAAAAAAAAATAAAAACATAAAAAAGCAAAAATGGAGGTGAATGTGGATCTTCTTCAAACTGGGTCTGAAAAGTATTAATTAACGGTAGAGGCCATATAACTGTTCTAAAATCATCTTCAAACTGTGTCAATAAAAGTATAAATAAGCTGGGAGAACCCATATCACTGTTCTGCAAACATCTGGAAGCTGTGTGTGTCACTTTAAATAAAACCGGGAGAAACCATACTACTGTTCTGCAAACATCTGTAAAGTCTGTGTCACTTTAAATATAACCGGGACTAACTGAACTACTGTTCTGCAAACATCTGTAAAGTCTGTGTGTCACTTTAAATATAACCGGGACTAACTGAACATCAGTTCTGCAAACATCTGTAAAGTCTGTGTGTCACGTTAAATATAGCTAGGAATAACTGAACATATGTTCTGCAAACATCTGTAAAGTCTGTGTGTCACTTTAAATATAGCCGGGAATAACTGAACATCTGTTCTGCAAACATCTTGAATGTGTGTGTGAAACTTTAAATATAGCCGGGAATAACTGAACATCTGTTCTGCAAACATCTGTAATGTGTGTGTGAAACTACAGCATAGAGAAGAACAGGTATATGGTTTCGCTCTGCTATAATTTCAAACACTGTTTGCAGATGTTTGCAGAACAGTGATATGATATCACTGTACTGCAAACATCTGGAATGTGTGTGTGAAACTACAGCATAGAGAAGAACAGGTATATGGTTTCACTCTGCTTATAAATTTCACTGTGTGTCTGAAATGTCTACAAACGTCTTGTATACAAGTCAATAAGGATCGATATAAATTGCACTGTGTGTCTGAAATGTCTACAAACGT
>BLSH010352869.1:216372-230567 GCA_018402905.1 Glandirana rugosa | reverse complement strand
TTTACAGATGTTTGCAGAACAGTAGTTCAGTTATTCCCGGTTATATTTAAAGTGACACACAGACTTTACAGATGTTTGCAGAACAGATGTTCAGTTATTCCCGGTTATATTTAAAGTGACACACAGACTTTACAGGTGTTTGCAGAACAGATGTTCAGTTATTCCCGGTTTTATTTAAAGTGACACACACAGCTTTCAGATGTTTGCAGAACAGTGATATGGGTTCTCCCGGCTTATTTATACTTTTTTGACATAGTTTGAAGATGATTTTAGAAAAGTTATATGGCTTCTACCATTAATTAATACTTTTCAGACCCAGTTTGAAGATGATCCACATTCACCTCCATTTTTGCTTTTTTATGTTTTTATTTTTTTTAAATATTCAAAAGTTATTTCCCTGTCCCCATTTCTTTGTAGGTCACTTGTCCCACCCTTACCCCCATTTCTTTCCTTTTGCAGACCTCTAGGACTTTCCAGGACTATTTTACAGCCATTTTTGTGCCTAAAAGTTTGGGTCCCCATTGATTTCAATGGGGTTCGGTGTCCGGGACAAAGTTCGGGTTCTGTCCAGACCCGAACCCGGACTTTGTCCCGAAGTTCGGCCGAACCAGCAGAACCCGGACTTCTAGAAGTTCGCTCAAATCTAGTTTTCAGATATCAAGAAGTAGGAGAGGTTTTAGGTCTGTGACAGGGCTTAATGCTGTTTCGATATCTCACAAAGGAATGCAGTTATTGGTTTGGAACCATATTTTAAGTTGCGTGAGTAAAGTGGCATGATAGTAATCCTGTAGGTCAGTGAGCCCCATGCCTCCAGCGGATCTGTGTTTGGTTAAAATTACTTTGGAACATCTGGGGCATTTGAAGCGCCAGATGTAGTTCTTAAGGAGGTAGTTTAGTGCCTTGAGATATTTAGTTTTGTGTAAGATGGGAAGTGTGTGGAAAACATATAATATTTGTGGGAGTAACATCTTAAATGAGGCTAGACGCCCTAGCCAAGATAATTCTGTCTTGGCTAATCTATTGGTTTCCTTGGTGAGTCTATCTATTAGGGGTGGGAAGTTTGCCTCCGCTAATTTAGAAGGGTCAGCTGTTATGTTTAATTATTTTATTCTATTCTAATCTTTTCTATTTGTATTCATTCTATTCGAAATTCGAATTTCGGAAGATGGTTATATATTCTATTTTAATCTATTCTGTTAATTTTTTTCTATTCTGTAATTTTCTATTTTATTCTCTTTTTTTTCTATTCTATTCTATTATTTTCTATTCTATTATAATCTTTTCTATTCGAGTTCAATTTCAGCCTATTCAAAATTGGAATTCATTATATTCAAAATTCGAATATCAGAAGAATGTTATATATTATACATATACAATTCTACTGCATTCAAAAAATTTCTATCAGATTCAAAAAATTTCTACTGGATTCGAAAAAATAAAAAAAAAATAATTTTGGAAGATTGCTATATATTATATTTTTTCTGATTTATTATACAGTATTCTTTGCTATTGTTTTTCTATTCTTTTCTTTTTTGTTCTATTGTATTCTCTTATGTTCTATTATATTCTTTTCTAGCCTTTTCTATTGAAATTCAAATTTGAAATTATATATATTCTATTGTTTTTCTTTTATATTCTTTTTTTTTAATCTGGTAGAAATTTTTCGAATCCGATAGAAATGTTTCCAATACATTAGAATTTTTTTCAATGCGGTGGAATTTTTTTGAATGCAGTAGATTTTTTTTTGAATATGATCACATTTTTTTGAATTCGGTCAAATTTTTTCAAATTTGAATATGAAACTAAACTAATCCTGAAAATAAACGTAACGAATGCAATGAATTTAACTAAACAAATTTAGTTAAAAAACTAATTGAAAAGAAACTAAGCACATTTTTTCATCCTGCACATATCTATTACCCGCATCACACCAGTGTGAACCAGAACATACCGTAAACATGTATAAAAAAAGATGTATGTATACAAAAAGTTACTTATTTGTCAGCCAACTAATCAAACAACTTTTTATGTTTTACTTTTTTTAGATATATACTATCAACCCCTTTCAAATGTTTATCTTTTATATAGCCATAGAATATGAATTCATGGCGGATTTAATTTTGCATTGTCTTTTTTGTCTAAGTGAAAATAGATCTCTGCAAAGTGATTTAGAATAATCACAACACAAAATACAAATGCAAGAGGGCAATATATATATATATATATATATATATATATATATATATATATATATATTTAAAATAAGGAAGCTTATTTATTAAATAAAATAAGGTAAAAAATATATTGATGAAATACAAAGTGTGTGTCTCACATCCTATACAGCTTGTCAAGGTAAACCCTAAATCCTTCCAATACACAATATTGTGCTAATTTACTAATATATGGTATATGTAGTTATACTGTACATTGTTATAAATATGTTTTAAATTTCTTCATAGTTTCTTGATCTCCTCTGTTTTGCCCCTGCAAACAAAATCTGAAAAATATGTTGAGCTTTGTAACATCTTTTAATGTCCACAATAAATTGAACTTGTGATGGCTAATAATGGGATTATCCAATATTTCAAAATGTGCTACTCTAAGAAGGTGATAGTATTGTTATGGGGACCATTTCTTTAATATCTGTTGAAAACAGGGGTGATAGGTGCGAGGTGAAGTGATAGACGGACGCTATTTGTTGCCTCGCATACGTTTACTTGGATTGGACTGAAGTGGAGTCTGGCCCAGGTTTTCCCAGCCACTGTGGCAGGGCCAGGTTTTTGGGTCCACTGGAGTCCAGTCTCAGGTGTGGTTAAATGACCAGGAGGAGAGCACAGTGTAGCTCTGGCCTGGGACTCAGAAACACTACACTGAGAGAGCTACACATTGGGAATTGGTTGCTCAAGAACTGTAAAGAAAGGTTTTCATTTAATTTTGTTTTGGGGATGTCTGGGATGACCTCAACACCGTATAGTGAGGTAAACAAAACTTTATAGTTTAGCACAGCAAGGACTTGTTTTCTATTCTGTTTATTTTACTTGTAACCTTTACTAATAAAACTGGCAACCCCCCAGACTTTTAAGAAAGTTTGCCGGAACGCTGCCTTTTTTTCTTGTTCAAACTGTTTTATTGTAACAAGCAAGTACAAGAACAAGGCTTTACATAGGCGTCATAAAGGTTAGGAAAGTTCATAGTTCCACAAGCCATTCTAGAAAAACAATAAAATCAATTGCATCATATCTATCCCCGAGGCTCTGGGTGAGGAGCTTGGTGACTAACGGTACCAGACTCGATATGGTGGCTTGTCTGGTTGCCGAAGAGCTGAGCCTTTAGCGGGGGCTAGTGTGTGAACTATGTGGCTCGTCTGTGTTGGGCAGTAAACAGGCGCATCTGACATGTGAGTTTCTGTCAGAAATGGACAAAAGATGCCACCAGAAATGGAAGAATAAGGAAAGAGTGGAAAGAACAAGGGGAGAATGGGGGAGATAGGAAGAAGTACTAGAAAGTAAGCAAAGAAAAGGGAAATGGAAAGGGGAGGGGTGCGGAGAAAAATTGAAAAAAAAGGGGGGAAGGGAAGAAGATCCCGGGGAAGGTAGGTCCTTGAACTCATGAGATGGGGCTGGCAGCTGATGGTAAGGGTCAGGTCAGTCTCCAGATGGTGTCAGGGTTTGAGCAATGTAACATCAAAGCCCGGGGGGCATAGTGGGTCAACCATGGTCCCCATATTCGCTCATGTTTAGAGATGCTATCTAAAATGATTGCCTCAAGTCTGGCATGGATCATGGCTCTGTTGACCCTATGTTTAGTCTCCACTATTGATAACTGAGATGATTTCCATGCGCGTGTAATAGTTTGTTTGTTCACTGTGGTGACCTGCAGGAGAAGTTTAAATTGGGATCTGGTTAGCTCTGGAGGTTTTTGATTTAGGAGTGCTGTGGTGGGATCGGGGGCAAGGTGGCAATCTGTCAGCTTCCCAATAATATCGAAGATCTGAGCCCAGAACGTACATGCCACCGGGCAGCTCCACCAAATATGGAGGTGAGTTCCTGGGTCTGGACAGCCTCGAAAACAAAGTGGGAAGTAGGAGGGTAAAAATGTAGTTATCCATGCCGGGACTAGATACCATCTCATGAAGACTTTATAGTTGGTCTCTAGGGCCACAATGTTTTGGGAGGAGGATTTGGTAGAGTCCCAGATCTCCCTCCATTCCTCAGGATCAATGGTCGTCTGCAGGTCTCTCTCCCATGCCTTAACATAAGGTATCTGAGAGGATGGCAGGGGATTGAGCAGGTGGGCATAGATGGTAGAAATCATGTTCCTGGCATGAGGGTCCTTATAGCAGAAGTGTTCCAAGGGAGACATATTAGGTTGTGAGGTGTTTGTGCGTACGTGGGGGGGTGAAAAAGTGTTTGATTTGCAGGTACCAAAAGATTTCAGAATTGGGAAGGTCGAATTGTTCTTGCAATGTGGGGAACGACTTAATGGTTTCTGGGGTGGTAAAGGAGTGTGCCTGCAGGAGGCCGGCTGTGTTCCATCTGGTGAACGAGGCCGGGGAGGTCCATGCCAGGTTGTTTAGATATGACAACATGGGGTTGTGGGGGATTGCAGGCCTGCCTTCAATTTGAGTCTGTCCCACAACCAGAGGCTATAGGATGTGACAGGGTTTCGAATGGGCCCTCGGTCTCTGGAGTTCAGCCATAGAAGGTTGGCTGTGGATAGGGGGTCGCAGTCAACCGCCTCCAGAGACACCCATAGGGGTACTTCATGTGTGGCATGCCACTTGGGCAATGGGGCCAGCTGCGCCGCATAGAAGTATTTAGTAAAGTTTGGTACCCCGAGTCCCTCCATAGGTTTGGGGGAGAAGAGGAGGCGTCTGCCCACCCTAGGTCATGACTTGCCCCAGATATATTGAAAGGTCCGCTGTTGGAGGATGCGCAAGAAATGGGCTGGGACCCCAATGAGGAGTACTCAAAATAGAGTATTTTAGGGAGAATAGTCATCTTGACCAGCGTGAATCGACCTAACTAAGCTACGGGTACTTTGGACCACTCCGTCATGAGTCGGGACTGGTGGGTCAGGACCGACAGATAGTTTGCTGTGTATAGGTCATTTGGGTCCGATATGAGATGAATCCCGAGATATGGGAGGGTGGAGGGGGACCAAGAGAAAGGAAGGTTCTGTCGCAGATGGGTCTGTGTGGTTGGGTCGAGGGAAATATTTAGTAGTTTAGACTTCTGGGGGTTTACTATTAGTACTGAGGTGGCAGCAAAGTCATCAAGCGTCTGAAGGAGATTAGGGGAAGAGAGCAGTGGGGAGGTAAGGAACATCAGGACATTGTCTGCAAAGAGACAGAGCTTATGGTGGTGCCCTCCTACTTCTATGCCTCTGATGTTGGGTTTAGAATGGATCAGCTGCGCCAGGGACTCAATGGCCAGGGCAAAAAGGAGAGGGGAAAGGGGGCAACCCTGACGGGTACCTCTGCGGATCGGAAACAGGTCTGACTTATAGCCTGCATATCTAATGCTAACCGAGGGGGAAGTGTAAAGGGAAGAAACCCATGCCAGGAAATGTGGACCGAACCCCCAGCGGTTCAACACGAAGGACAGGTAGGACCAAGAGACGTATCGAAAGCCTTCCTGATGTTCAATGACAGGAGGCATGTGGGGATTTTATGTGTTCGGGCTATGTGGGTTAACAGGACCGCCCTCCAGACATTGTCTCCAGCTAGCCTAGCGGGTATGAACCTGACCTGATCCCTATGGAAAAGAGAGCCTATGATCTTGTTCAGTCAAGCTGATAGAATTTTGGCCATGAGCTTGATATCGAGATTGAGTAAAGAAATCGGGCAGTAATTAGTCCAAGAGGAGTCATCAGATGTGGGTTTAGGCAGCATGGAGACAATGGCCGAGAGAGACTCTGGCAGAAAAAGGCTGCCCTGATGGACGGTGTTGAAGGCGTTAGACAGAAGGGGGGCCAGGAGATGAGCAAAATGTTTATAGTAGGATGCCGTAAACCTGTCCGGGCCAAGCCTTTTATTGGTTTTCAGAGATTTAATAGCAATGAGAACCTCCTGAGAGGTGAAAGGTTCATCAAGGGAATCCCTCTGGGAGGAGGAGAGGGCTGGGAGGGTAATCTTGGAGAGAAGGGCTTTGGCTTAGGTTTCGTTAAAAGGGGTGTCAGATTAGTAGAGGTTCGCCAGGTGCCTACGAAAATGGGCCACAGTTTTTCTGGGGTTGCTAGTGTATGTATTCTTGGAAATTTTGAGGCAAATCGGTTTGAGGGGTCAGTCTAACTTAAGTAAGGATAGGGCCAGGAAGGTGTCAGGCTTGTTGCTCTTGGTGTAGAATTTGTGTCTGTCTGCGTAGGGTCTTGACAGCTGACTCGGTCAGGAAGAGGTGCAGTTCCAGCTTCGCCTTGTCTAGGGCCTGTCTGTTAGGGGCTGTGGGGGCGACCTGAAAGGCGGTGTGGGCCTTAATAAACTGTGTATCTAATACTTTGTATAAGGCGTGTCTTTCTCTCTTGATAAAGGAGGCTTTGCTAATGAGGGCTCCCCGTATAATGGGTTTGTGAGTCTCCCAGAGGGTGAAGGGTGAGATCCCATCTGTGGAGTTGTCCCTAAAGGAAGTTGGTTATGACCATCTCTATATCCGCCCTGTCTGACGGGTGTACAAGGATGGTATCGTTGAGGCACCAAGAGTGGTCTATTTGTTTAGGGATTCTAGAGAGGTTACTACCGCACAGTGGTCGGACCACGGGATAGGTATGATCGTAGAGGCCAGTATAGCAGGGGCTGATCTTACAGTGAGAAGGATATGATCTATGCAGGAGGAAACCTTGTGTGGATGAGAATAGAAGGTAAATTGGCATTTTTCAGGTTGGTGTCACGCCATGTATCGATTAGGTAGTTTCGTTGTAGCAGCTGCTTAAAGGAGAGCTTAGTCGGGCTTGATGTCTGTGAGAAGGGAGATTTATCTAAGTACGGTTATAGCACTTGGTTAGAGTTAACCCCTATCATTAAGGTGCCTTGCTTGTGTTGATCTATCACAGAGAGCAGGTGGGATAGGAAAAGGTTGGGATTTTGGTTGGGAGCATAATAGGAGACCACAGTGACACATTCTTCTTGGAGGTGCCCAAGTAGAATCAGGTACCGCCCTTCAGGGTCTCTAATTTCTTTGGTGAGGGAGAATGGTGTTGATCTGTGAAACCCTATCAGGACCCCCCCTCTGTTTCGTTTCCGCTGAGGCTGTGAAGACCTGAGGGTAGGCGTGGTGAAAAAAATTTGGGGTGAACTTCGGGGTGAAATGAGTCTCCTGCAGGCACACCACTTGGGCTTTGAGATAGGCAAAGGTACAAAAGGCTTTGACCCATGTCGGAGGGATGTTGAGTCCCTGAATGTTCAGGGTGAGCAAATTCAGGGGGGCCATTGTGGGAATGAAATCACAAGCCTGAGTGAGATGTATAGGGGGGACGGCCAGTCTACCCCAGGATTTGCAGTAAGGGGGTAGAGAGGGGAATAGAGATAGGTTGTGAAAAGGAAGAACAGAAAGAAGAGAGGTGTAGAGTCATATGAATTGTCAGACTTACGCAGTCATTGTGATAAGGGAGGATGTTAGTGGTCATACCACGCGGGGGAAAATCCATCGCCTGGTATGAGGGTTTGTCCAGAGGGAGTCAATTAGAGTCCCTGTGGGCAAAGGTGGAGGCAGCAGTGTCGGTCCGGAGGGACACCTTGACAAAATGTGGTTAAAAGGAGCGAAGTGACAAGAGCCATATATGGTTTCAGGGAGGGCGGGGTGTTGAGAGGGGAGAGAGGGTAATGTAAGCTAAAAAGGAAAGTCTGAGAAAAAAAGAGGTCGGGAGGGTCTGTTGGGGGTCCTAAGTGGTCAGGCTATAAGTGCTCAATAACCTGGGGAGTTAGCATGGGCAGGTATCTAAGGATCCTAACGGCTCAATAAGGTACATTAAAAAGCCAGTAATAAACAACAATCCCCCTAGTCACGTTAGCGAACAGGCAAGCAACCCAAACACAAACAGAGAACATAAAGCAAAAACCCCCCACCCCCATAAGCCTGAACTTGAGTCTCAGAACAGGTAGTCCCAGGGTGCAGACTGCCGTTGCAGGTTATGCTGTGACCGTACTGATAGGTTATCACAGTTCTTTAGGTGTTGAACCTTCCAGTGGGAGGGGTAGTGCAGGTGAGGGGCGTGCCGGAAATCCAACATTATCACAATAATAAAATCCGGGGTCGGCTTCGGGGGCTTAATGTCGAGTGTTCAAAACCCATGGGTGAAAAGATCCAGTTCAAAGGGCTGCAGGGCCCCTTCAGCTGCAGTCTAAGGCACGCGTGGGGTTGGAACTGGGACAAATTGCAGTCCAAGTTGTCAGGCTTTCACGGACTTGTGGGCTCCACAGTTTGGGGGGGTACAGTCCCAGAGTGGTAGGTGTGGGCTTATGTAGGGGGGGTATGGGAAAGTTTGAGGCCAGGGCCAGGCAATAGTTCAGTGACAGGGAGGTCAGGTACCTCTCAGTCTCAGGCATCAGGAGCAACAGGCCTTTGTGTGGGTGAAAGGTGCAAAAAAAAAAGGGTGGCTATTACCTTAGTCCATGGCTTCAGGAAGGATCACCGGAGGGGAGGCGAACCTGCTGTGCTTGTGCAGATTCCGGTCGTCGGGTTCTGTGGTGGAAGCGTGAGCCTTCTGAGGAGAGCTGGACGCGGATCGGTGTCTCTGTTCTTTTGTAGAAGAAGAAATAGGTGACAGGTGGAGATCCTGTAAGAGAAGCTGGAGATCCTCTTGAGACTTGCAAATATATTTATGGCCTTTGAACGTAAATTTAAGAGCGAAGGGGAACCCCCAGGTGAAGGCTCTGCGTTTGGTGATGGTTGTGGGAGAAAGATCAGCAAACAGCTGGTAGTCATGGCCCTGGAAATTTAAGGACTCTCTTTGGCGGGCCACCTGCAGCAGTTGCTTCTTTGTCCAGTAATAGTGTCGTTTGGTGACTATGTCCCGTAGGGGGCCGTCTTTCTTACAGGATGCCAGGGTCCTGTGGACTCTGTCCATTTCCAGTCTCTCAAATGGAATGGAGGGTGCCAGCTTCTGAAACAGGGCAGTGACAGTGGATTGCATATCCACTATAGTCTCTGGGATCCCTCTAATGCGTAGAATGGATCTGCACGCCCGGTTCCCAAAGTCCTCTAATTGGGCCTGCAGAGTTAGATTTTCTTCTCTAAGGGCTTCCATGTCGTCAGAGTGGTTATGTATAGAGACCTCCAGCTCATCAACTTTCTGCTCAAGTTCTGCAGTGCGGTGTCCTAGCTCTCTTATCTCCTTTGTGAGGTGGTCTGTGATCTGGTCTGAGGTCTGTTTAAGGGCCCGCTGCAGCATCTTCTCAAATTGCTGCATTATATCTGGGTGCAGTGAGTGGGCATGTGAGGGCCTCAGCGGGGAAGCTAGGGGGGGTCACAGTCAGACTCACCCTCATCAGGATGTGGCAGAGGCTTCATCCTCAGCGAGCGGTGTGTGCTTGCATGGTGTGGAGGGTCGGGCACCATCTTGGCAGAGGCCTGTGCCAGGACCTTGCATATCGTTTTTGCCTTGGGCTTCTCTCTGGGGTTTCCCAGCACCATCCCGGGAGTCCCTGCCAGTTCCTAAGCCAGAGAGAGGCCGTGGGAGTGTTTGTGTTAGGGCGGGCTTCTGTGTATGCGACCAAGTGTCCCTCTAGGTGCGGAGCTCTACGGCAGTGCGACCGTTATGTAGGGCTTTGCGCATACACCTCCTGAACGCTGATTTTTTCCCCGGAAAGGTGCCACGAGCTAATCTCCCACAGTGTATAAGTAAAATCTATATTTGGTCATACAGTCCCTCAAAAGTCCTGCTATTTTTGGTATACTCTTTCAAAGGTATTCAGCAAATATTTTCTTCCCTGGTTCTTCCTAACTTGTGGGAAAGCTTCCCAGAAATTACTCCTATGAACCTGTAGGCAACTTAATCTTACAACACTTTCTTTCTTTGCATCCACCTTAACCTGCATTACATTTTGTCACCTTCCTACACATGTATAGGGCTCACTGCACTTTTTATCTAGGCTGTGACTGTTAAAGCGGAAGTAAAGAAGCAAATACTTACCTTAGGTCCTTTGCTGGTGCTGATATTTTCTCCATGAGTACTTCCAGCTGCCAGTCTTTGGCCATTTTGATTGGCCAGCATGTGATCATCTTGGCATGCTGGAAGTCTGACTTCCAGAATATATCTGTGAATAGGCAGGTAAGGTTGTTTTATTGTAGAAGAGACATTGCATGTCTCTTCTGCAATAAAAGCCTGCCTGTTTGCAACTTTGTATTTTTTACATTTAGTTCTACTCTAAACATTCACCAACCTCAGTAAATTTTCCAGGATTACCAGAAATCATGCCAAATTGGCCATTAAGTCCACCATTATATTGATTATTACCCATGGCAACCAAACATTAAAACAATCATCAATGCATTGCACTTTTTATTATTGTAGAAATATCAACACCACTGTCAATATCAACACTACTGGTTATTATCAACCCTACACACCTTTTTTAGTGTTTAGTAGGGCAGTGTCTGCAGAGGAACCATGCACAGCCAAGTGTTCAATACCCCTGGCAACCTCACTGTAAACCACCTCCACTGGCACTGAATTTTCTGTCGGCAGCTGTCCTGATTAGATTTGAGTGAACACCTGGATGTTCGAGTTCGGTGGGTTCGGCCGAACTTCACAAAAAAGTTTGGGTTCAGTATCGAACTTGACCCGAACTTTACCCCGAACCCCATTGAAGTCAATGGGGACCCAAACTTTTTGGCACAAAAATGACTGTAAAAAAGTCCTGGAAAGTGCTAGAGGGCTGCAAAAGGAAGTAAAATGATTTTAGAACAATAATCTGTCCCTTACAGCAACAGCAGGAACCTGACCCTATAGAACTAGAAGATGATTTTAGAACAATAATCTGTCCCTCTAAGCAGTAGACTCTACCTAGTCCAGTCAGATCGTTCCGTAATGCAGGATGAGATGTTATTAGATCTGCAATCTGTCCCTAAATGCAGTAGTAGTAATAATCACTACCTAGTCCACAATCAGATCATTCTGTAATGCAAGATGAGATGTTATTATATCTGCAATCTGTCCCTCACAGCGCCAGGAGCATCCTCTCCCTACACTAGCCAGAGAGCATGTGACATGCAGCACTAAGTGACTCCAGCTTATAAAGAGACTGGGTCACAGCCATGCGATTAGTAGGCATGGCTGTGATGGATTCTAAGGGCAAACCAGTGAAATGCTTGTTGATTAGCTGCCCTGCAGCTATTCAACATGCGTGATCAAATACCCAAACGCAAACTTTTGTTCAAATGTCCAGGTTCGGGTCCGGGTCACGGACACCCCAAAGTTCGTTACGGACCCAAACTTTATAGTTCGTGTTCGCTCAACTCTAGTCCTGATATTTAAATATTGCATGAATCAATATTTGGGTTGATGTCCCTAATCTTTTAATTTACACTTGTGCCATCTGGCACACTTAGCAACACCTGTATGTTTGGTACCACATTATTTTTAATTATTTGGTGGGTCACAGAGAAGGCTTCTGCTGTGTGCTTGTCCTTACATTGGGATTATTGAAATTAACCTCTGATGAAGCTTTTGTCTTTTGGTGACACACTGGGGAAGATGTACTAAAACTAGTGCACACAAAATCTGGTGCAGCTGTGCATAGTAACCAATCAGGTTTAGGTTTCATTCTCAAAGCAGTTTAAGTCATAATGGTAGTGTGACTTGCTAAAAATGTGTAGTCGCTTGCCTAAATGCAAGTAGGCAGAAGACTTTATTGAGGTGACAACCTGTTGTACTAAGAAGTATAAAGATCACGAGTATAGAACAAATTCTTGGGTAATATACCTCATGAGAAAGACACCATAGGCTGAAGCTGATCTTGTTAAGTATAACACAGGTAGCAACAACAACTAAGAGCAGAAGGAAATACAAAAACAATATCAGTAATAATATCCAGAATAGGTAAAAAAAAATAAAAAAATAGGAAAAACTGGAGTGAACAGGAAGGCTGTTGAATAGAGGGGTAGAGAGAATGTGTTCAGGTAACTGAACTATTTAAATTTGCAAGATTGTAGGAGTACGATATCTATCTCCTAAACATGTTGATATAATTTTGGAGAGGTAATGCAGATGAAGAATTATTTCGTACAATTTAATTTCCAGTTCATTGTGAGCCTTGCAGGAAGTGCGTCATCAGGTACAGGTGCATCCACTAAAAGAATATGCAAGTCCTTTAACAGCTAAAGACCAGCCTCAAGTGAATGAACATTAAAGGTTTTACCTTGATTGGAGATGAGCAGTTTTGTTGGAAAACACAATTTTTGAAGAATTGTATGAGGACTTTAGTTTCAGAAATGTATTTTGATTTTGAATAGTTGCGGTTGAAAGATCTGTTAATAAAAAGGATACCAATGAATCTCTCAGATAGAGTAAAGTTTTTCCTGGGGACTGATATTGCCCTCTCTTTAGTTTGTAAGAAATATGATCTGGCATTACATTTTGAGGTACTCTATCAGGGAGGAAATCAGGTTTGAGGGGCCAGTGAGCTATATCTATCATACACTCATCATTTTTAGTGTCTGGAATTAGTTCAATTAGAAGTTGGCTCAGGAAATCTTAAAGTAGCTATTGTGTGGCAGTTTCAAATATGCCTCTCAATTAATGTTTTTTTGCTTGGACCTATTTTTCAGGTCAATCACTTTTTCCTGAAGTTTCTGAAGATCAGAGCTAAGCTCAGCATGAGAGCCAACCAATTTGTTATGTGCAATATATAGTTCACTCATTTTGTTTTCCTTTCAATCATTTTTTTATTGGTTATTTAATATATAAGACGTACATTCTCTTGCACACTTTGAGATAATTTTGCACAGTGCATTGTATGTAAGTACAATATTGAACAATATGAAGAAACTGTCCTGTAAAAAGGGAGTGAAGAGGTAAAGGTCAGTCTAAGCTTTGATATTAGTTACAGTATATCCCAGTCCTGGTTGTGATTATTAGTGGTGGGATTCGCTCTTCCTGGACACCCCGTTAGGGATCTTGCTGTGTCCCTGGGGGGAAAATCCTGCACATATATAGTTATGCGATAACAATGTCTATAATAGTAAACTTTGATTAACCAGGATATATAAACAGATAATCAGTAGTCTTATATTTAGCAAGGAGATATTAACTGTCAATCATTGGTTTGGGTACCCCAATTTCCACAGATCCCAATTACTTAAGGACCATTGGAGCTTCCCATTTATGGTCGCTATTGCGAGTTCATAAGAATAGTGGGTGTTGACCAGTTCTATGGTCTCTGTAGTGCTGGGGGGGTGGGGGATTTCTAATGTCTGGTAATTGTGAGTCTAGCTGCCAATAGTAGGTGTAGGATTGTGTGTTTGGTATTGTGTGGTAGGGAGTCTGATTCTAAGTTGAACAGTGCTAAACCTGGTGAGGGTGTGACATGGGTTTGGGAAATTGTGGATGCTAGGGTTCTAATTTTATTCCAGAAGGTGCTAAGTTTAGGGCAGTTCCAAAATATGTGAAGAATATGTCCTCTTTGACCACATTCATGCCAGCATTGGTCCGACGGATTGCCTTTGAAGTGTGATATTTTGTCTGGAGTTAGGTACCATCTGAGGAGAAGTTTTTGGCAAAGTTACCATAGTTTGGAACATTGTGTTACTTTGTAAATACCTTGGCTTGCTAATGTCCACTGGGCAGTAGTGTATGTATGTCCTAGGTTCTTTTCCCAACTGGAAATGGCATCATTTTTAATGAATTCCAATTTGCCTTGGAGTAGGGATTAAAATAGTGAAATCCCCTTTCTGGATGTGGAGGGGGAATGGTAATATAGCCATGTTTTGGGAGAATTGAGCAAGGTGTCTTGTGTAGTTTAGATAGGCAATGGATAGTGCGTAGGTAAAGATATAAGCAGTGTGTAATGGGAAGTGAGATGGTGTCAGGAACTAGACACAAAAATAAGTTAAAGGTTATTGATGTTGAGAATTGCACTAGATGTAAGTTGGGTCACATAAAAGGCCCCAAAAGGGGTAGGAGCTGGGGTGGGGGGGGGGGGGGAATAGGATAACTGGATTGATTGGAAAAAAAATACACTGGGTTGAATGTAGATCACGTTA
>BLSH010352869.1:166084-199597 GCA_018402905.1 Glandirana rugosa | reverse complement strand
TACAGATAAGGGAGATGGGGGTGCGTGGATCTGGCCGGAGCGGAGAGAGAGGTAGTCGGGTATGGTGAGAATGCGTTCCTGGACACCCCAATGGGGACTAGCTGTGTCCAGGGGGGGTGGTATCTCTCGACTATGGTCTCTCTCGGTCCGGGACAGAGAAGGATGTGTAATTGGAATCTATACCAGGTCATGAAGTTGGCTACTCTATGGCAAGATCTCTCAGAAGTGATCAGAGAGATTCTGGGATGGACGTTATTCCCTGACTGCAAGACAGGTTCGTATCGTCTGGTTGCAAAAAAAGGGGGAAGAAAAAAGAGAAGGGAAGAGAAGGTTTTTCACATGCCAAGGTTCCGGTATGTGACCGCATAGAGGGAAGAAGATTTTCCTGAGGGTAAGAAGGAAGGAGAGGGTGAAGAAAGATATAAGAAGAAGCAATGTAAGAGACCGTAGGAGTGAAGGCAGATGGACCGGGGGTGTGAGGACGGTGGGCCTGGTTGGAGCAGGGCTATTGGATAGTCAGCATGGCAACAGTAAGGTATCGTCAAAGTCCGGGGGTAGATTATGTTTAATCCATGGGCGCCATTTGGTTTCGTATCTACGGATTTTATAGGTTTCAATGGCCAGCATTTTAGAGTGGACCAGTACCCTGTTCATCCTCCCCAAAGTTTCAGAGAGCAACAGGGTAGCAGATTTCCAAGCCTTTGCAATTGTTTGTTTGGCCGCTGTGGTGAGGTGCATGAGTAGCTGAAACTGAAGGTGTGTAAGTCCGTCGGGTTTCAGGTTTAGTAAGGCTATTGCGGGATCACTGGGGATAGCCCTTTCGAGTGTCCTGTTTAGTAGGTGGAAGATTTTCCCCCAGAAATTATGAGCTACAGGGCAGCTCCACCAAATATGGAAGAAGGTGCCCTGTTCGCCACATCCGCGGAAGCAGAGTGCCGAGTGTGCGGGGGCAAACTTTGCGATCCTAGTGGGTACTAAGTACCATCTCGAGAGAACTTTCAAGTTGATCTCAATCGCTAAGACATTGGGCGAGGCTGAAGTGGTACTGGACCAAATGCTGGACCATTCTGCTCCGTCTAGTGTACGCCCTATGTCTAGTTCCCATTTAGTTGTATAAGAAGGTGGGGTATTACTCGGGGTGTCCGAAAGTTGACGGTATAGTGTTGATATGATGCCCCGGGCGTGTGGGTCGCTGTTGCAAAATTTTTCAAACTGTGAGAGTTGGGTGAGGGGTATATTAGTCTTGAGGATGGGGGCGTAAAAACTCTGAATTTGCATGTACCTAAATTTTTCGGATGTAGCAAGGTTGTTGTTTTGACATAGTGTAGAGAAGGGCAGAAGAGAAGAACCCGTCATTAGTTTGGATAGACGGAATAGGCCCGCTGTGGACCAAGCCCGAAAGGTGGCTGGGGATTCCCAAGCTGGGTGGAAGGCTGGGTTCTTTAAAAAAGATAGCAGGGGGTTATGTGGAGACTCTAGATTATGTTTCGTTTTGAGTTTATCCCATAAGTTGTGTGAATGCGCGGTGATGGGGTTGTCTATGTTTTTACGGTCACCAGAGCGCAGCCAGAGCAGGTTTGCTGTTGACAGGGGATCTAACTCAATGGATTCTATTGTTACCCATAATGGTGTCTCATCAGTGGCGTGGTATTTTGTCAACTGTGATAGCTGGGCGGCGTGGTAGTAAGTCCGGAGGTTAGGGACACCGAATCCCCCACATAGTTTATGAAGGTAGAGGGTGGATCTAGGAACCCTGGGTTTGGTGGGACCCCAAATGTAGGATAGGACTTTGCGTTGAAGTAGTCAGAAGAAATATGCAGGTATGGGAATAGGGAGGACCCTGAATAGGTAGAGAAATTTCCGAAGGATGGCCATTTTGATTACGTTGATTCTCCCTAGCCAGGAGATAGGTAGGGATGACCAACGAGACAGAAGGTGTGTCACCTTCTTAAGGGAGGAGGCATTAGCTGAGAGCTGAATGCCCAGATACGGGATATGTTGAGGTGCCCACTGAAAAGGTAGAGACGCCCTTACTTGCTGGAGCTCGGAGGGGGACAGGGAGATGTTCATTAGTTGTGATTTATGGGCATTGACATGAAGGCCTGAGGCGCCAGCAAATTCTGTAAGAAGGGAGAGGAGGTTCAGGGCTGAGATGTGGGGGGAGGTCATAAAGATCAAAATATCATCTGCAAAAAGACTTGTTTTGTGCGTAACACCACCATGTTCTATGCCCCTGATGTCAGGATGTGAACGGATTAGCTGGGCTAGGGGTTCTATTAGAAGGGCGAACAATAGCGGGGATAGTGGGCATGTGGGTATACGTCTACGTTTCGCAATATGGGTAAGGAGTAAAGTGCGTCTGATGTTATCGCCAGCCTGGCGTGCAGGGATAAAGCCAGTTTGGTCACGGTGTATTAATTTACTGATCATATGGTTGAGCCTAGTAGCTAGGACTTTTGCCAGCAATTTTACGTCAATGTTAAGAAGGGAGATTGGTCGGTAGTTGGACCAAGTTCAGTGGTCCGCATTCGGTGTAGGTAGCACCGCTATGGTAGCCGTTAGCGTCTCAGGTCTAAATGTGTGCCCTTTTAGTAGCATATTAAAGGCGTTGGTGAGCATGGGGCTTAGGATGTGGGCAAACTGCTTGTAGTAACTAGCAGAAAAGCCATCCGGGCCGGAGCGTTTGCGGGGTTTCAGCTGTTTTATGGCCTGCTTCACCTCTGGTTCTGTGATGGGGGCATCTAGTGTCTCCCTTGCATTTTTGATTTTAAGCATCTGCCTTTAATTTGTCTAACCATTGCTTTTTCTGCTTTATCTTCTGTGTTGTATATGGTGGCTTTTAGTTTGCGCAGATTTTTTTTGTATGTCTGTAAGAGCAGTGAGCGTAGGTTTTGGCACAGGTGGAATAGTGCTGCTGCTATTTTGGAGATTAATTAATTTTGTTTAGGTCGTCAAGCCTTTTGATTTCCGCCTTTATGTCGTCTAAGCGCTGCTTCCTTTCTCTCTTTGCCCTTGACCCTAGTTGGATAAGTACTTACAGTATATAAGCCTTGTGTGTATTTCACACCACCATTGGGTCCGCCACTGACCCTGAGTTCTTAAGGAAGAACTCTGTTAGGTGTTTTGAAATAGATTCAGTGTAAGAAGGATTTTGTAAATTATAGTTGTTGGCACACCACATATATGTATTAGGTGCAGATTTTTTCCACAGAAAGGAGATACTGATTGGTGCATGGTCGGACCAGCTGGTGGTGTAGATCTGGGAGGCTTGTACATTTTGCAATAACCATTTATCAAATGAAAATAGATCAATGTACGAATATGTGTTGTATCTTGGGGAAAGGTACGTATAGTCTCTCTCTTCGGTGTGTTTACAGCGCCATGCATCGTACAAATCGTGGGAGTTAAGAAAAGGGTTCAAAGATGGAGTGGTTCTTTTAGGTTTAGACATGTAGTCCAGTTGGTGATCAGGGACTAGGTTAAAATCTTCAAAAATGAATAGGTGGCGCATAGCTGGATGCTAATGTGTACTTGTTGGAGTTGATAGAGCATATTAGACTATATACCTTCCATTCAGGTCCAAAATGCTCTGGTGGAGATGGAAGGACACAGAATCCTTGATGGCAATCATTACACCTCTTTGTTTTTTAGTGTAATTGGCTTGGAAAATATATGGGAATTGAGTATGTTTGCATACTGGGGGGTTTTCTGCTTTGAAGTGTGTTTGCCCACAGATGATGTCGCTTTTTTGGGCTAGTGCAGTTTTCCACAACAATGTTCTCTTGGCTGGGTGGTTTAGGCCTCTGGCATTTATGGACAGGATTGAGAAGGCCATTTTAGTTGGACGAGTGTATGGTAGTTGGGAAGCACTTACAGTTAGATGTCTTGATTGGTGTGGTCCGTGGATCTGGATGGGGATTCAGACGATCAGATTATCTGCTTTTTTGTGTGCGATATGTTGGAATTTGGTGGTTCTTGGAATGTCATACCTGTAACTATGTTATGAAAGTTAGAGAAGTCAATGAGTAGTCAGGTGCTTCAAGCCTTTTTAGTGAGCAAGATAAAGCTTGGAGGTTGTTGAAACAAATGAAAAAATAAAAATAAAAGAGAACTAAGCAAACCACAAAGAGCAGCCGAGCAGCTAAAGACCTAGAAAGCTGCTGAAACACTGGGGGAAAAGAGTCCTGAAAACACGAGCTGTGAGCTTCTATGTGGACCAGAGGTGCTCATGAGGTGTAGATATAGCAGTGTGACCCTCAACTCATTTTGTTTTCCACATCAGAAACTCTGGATTCTAATTTTTGCACAGTGGAATCTATATTCATGCGCATATTTTACATATCTTTATGAAGTGAATTTCTCAAGGAGATTAGCCGTTCTTTCATTTCAGGTAGAGAAGCAGACTGTAAAGAGGTTGGGACATCTCCTAATATAATTTTTTTGTGTGTTTAAACATGTAAGGGTTAAACTTTCAGATGGATCATTGTGAACTTTCTCCTGCTTAAGCCTTTTCATTTTTGCAGGGTTATGTGTAGAGGGACTGTTTGGAGGAAGGAAATCTTCCTGAGTTACAAGGGTAGGCAGGGTAATCACTGTGCTCCGTGCTGAGGCAGAGCTGGAGGATTGTGAGTGAGTACTGAGTGGTGGGGAAGAGACAGGGGTAGAGATGATGGAACCTCTGGAAGTCCGGGTTCGGCAGATTCGGCCGAACTTTGGGACAAAGTCCGGGTTCGGGTCCGGACTTGACCCGAACTTTGGCCCGGACCCCAAAACCCATTGAAATCAATGGGGACCCGAACTTTTAGGCACAAAAATGGCTGTAACAAAGTCCTGGAAAGTCCTAGAGGTCTGCAAAAGGAAGGAACATGGGGGTAAGGGTCGGACAAGTGCCCTACAAAGAAATGAGGATAGGGAAATAACTTAAAATAATTTTTTAGCTAAAATCACATAAAAAAATCAAAAATGGAGGTGGATGTGGAGTTGGAGGTTGAGGAGGCGCTGAAAGTGGCGGTGGAGGATGAGGAGGTAGCCAACACTGTTTTTTTATTTTTGTACAAGAAATCATCTCCAAGTTGTACAGGGGAAGTTTCCAGCTGTTACTTTAACCACTTGCCGACCGCGTAACGTAGTTATACAGCCGCAAGTGGCACCCATTGTTCTGGGAGGACGTTATAACACGTCCTCCCAGAATCGCGCACCTGGGAGCATCCGTGACCGCCGGGTCTATGAGACCCGGCGCATCACGAATCACAGTAAATGGCCGCTTGGAGCGGCCGTTTACCATGTGATTGCTCTGTCAAATGACAGAGCATCACATGTAAACAAGCCGGTGGAAGTGCTGGCTTGTCTCTCCCCTCTCCGCACCGATCGGTGCAGTGTGACAGGAGAGGGGGGAGAGAGGAGATGCAGCGGTGCTGTGGGCAGGATCTGAAGTGCCCACAGCACCGCTGTGTGCCAGGCAGGGACCCCCATCCAGCTTCACCCATGCCCACACCCTCATCCATGCCCACCCATCTGTGTCCACCCATCAGTCACCCATAAATCCATGCCCACCCATCACCCATGCTCACCCATCCGTCACCCATGAATCCATGCCCTCCCATTCGTGCCCACCCATGACCCATCCGTCACCCATGCATCCATGCTCACCCATCCGTCACCCATGCATCCATGCTCACCCATCCGTCACCCATACATCCATGCTCACCCATCCGTGCTCACCCATCCGTCACCCATGCATCCGTGCTCACCCATCCGTCACCCATGCATCCGTGGCCACCCATCTGTCACCCATGCGTCCGTGCTCACTCATCCATCACCCATGCATCTGTGCTCACCCATCCGTCACCCATGCATCCACGCCCACCCATCCATGCTCACCCATCCGTACTCATCCGTCACCCATGCACCCGTGCTCACTCATCGATCACCCATGCTCACCCATCCGTGCTCACTCATCTGTCACCCATGCATCCGTGCTCACGCATCTGTCACCCATGCATCCGTGCTCACCCATCTGTGCTCACTCATCCATCACCCATGCATCCGTGCTCACGCATCCAGCCATGCTCACCCATGCATCCGTGCTCACCAATCCAATCATGCTCACCCATGCAGCCTCATCCGTGCTCACCCATCCAGCCTCATCCGTGTTCACCCATGCATCCGTGTTGACCCATGCATCCGTGCTCCGCCATCCATCCGTGCTCACCCTTGCATTCGTGCTCACCCATGCATTCATGTTCACCCATGCATTGATGCTCAGCCATGCATCCGTGCTCTGCCATCCACCTGTGCTCACCCATGCATGCATGCTCATCCATGCATCCGTGCTCCGCCATCCATATATGCTCACCCATGAATCTGTGCTCACCAATCCAGTCATGCTCACCCATGCAGTTTCATCCATGCTCACCAATCGAGCCGTGCTCACCCATCCAGCCTCATCCGTGTTCACCCATGCATCTATGCTCTGCCATCCATCCGTGCTCCGCCATCCATCCGTGCACCCCCATCCATCCGTGCTCAGCCATCCATCCATGCTCAGCCATCCATCCATGCTCAGCCATCCATCCGTTCTCACCAATGCATCCGTGCTCACCCATCCATCTGTGCGCAGTCATCCCCATCTATGGCTTATTCACCCCCATTCGTGATCATTTATGCCTCATTCATGTTCATCCATACCACATCAGTTCTCATCAATGACACATCCATGCCACTACAGCACCCATCAGTGCCACTACAGTGCCCATCAGTACCACCACAGTGCCTCACAATAATGTAATAGGTAGTCAAATTAGATTTGAAATGTATGCCCCTAGAACGCCTGATGGTGCACCCTGCATGTTGGGCCTCTGTATGTGGCCCGGCTGTGTAAAAGTGTCACTCATGTGGTATCGCCATACTCGGGACGAGTAGCAGAATATATTTTAGGGTGTCATTTTTGCTGGGTACATGCGTATGTGTGTTAGAAATATTGTATAAATGGACAGCCTTGTGTAAAAAAAAAAATGTGTTTTAATTTTCTTTCCACATTTTCCAAAAACTTGTTGAAAAAATCAACCGTTCAAAAGACTCATTATGCCTCCTAGAATATACGTTGGGGTGTTTACTATCCAAAATGGGGTCATTTTTTGGGCGTTTCCATTGCCCTGATGCTCCAGGACCTTCAAAAGTGCAAGAGGTAGTCAGGAAATTATATGTGCAATTTATGTCCTTAGAATGCCTGATGGTGCTGCCTGCATATTGGGCCTCTGTATGTGGCCAGGCTGTGTAAAAGTGTCACTCATGTGGTATCCCCATACTTGGGACGAGTAGCAGAATATATTTTAGGGTGACATTTTTGCTGGGTACATGCTGTGTGTTATAAATATTGTATAAATGGACAACCTTGTGTAAAAAAAAAATGTGTTTTCATTTTCTTTCCACATTTTCCAAAAACTTGTGGAAAAAATGAACCGTTCAAAAGACTCATTTTGCCTCATAGAATATACTTTGGGGTGGTTACTTTCCAAAATGGGGTCATTTTTTGGGCGTTTCCATTGCCCTGGTGCTCCAGGACCTTCAAAAGTGCAAGAGGTAGTCAGGAAATTATATGTGTAATTTATGTCCTTAGAATGCCTGATGGCGCTCCCTGCATGTTAGGCCTCTGTATGTGGCCAGGCTGTGTAAAAGTCTCACACATGTGGTATCACTATACTCGGGAGGAGTAGCAGAATGTGTTTTGGGGTGTAATTGGTGGTATGCATATGCTGGGTGTGAGAAATAACCTGTTAATATGACAATTTTGTGAAAAAAAAACTGAAAAAAAAATCTTAATTTTGCAAATAATTGTGGGAAAAAATGACAACTTCAAAAAACTTGCCATGCCTCTTACTAAATACGTTGGACTGTCTACTTTCCAAAAAGGGTCATTTGGGGGGTATTTGTACTTTTCTGTCTTGTTAGAGCCTCAAGAAATGAGATAGGCCGTTAGTGCATCAGGTGTGATCAATATTCAGTGATTGGCACCATAGCTTGTAGACTCTATAACTTTCACAAAGACCAAATAATATACACTAATTTGGGTTATTTTTACCAAAGATATATAGCAGTATAAGGCCTCATACACATGGGTGTATCTAAAAAAACTAAACAAAACGTCGGGTCCGACATCAAGGAAAAAAAGTTGACGTTTTTCGGCGTTATGCATTGGCGTTTTTTGAGCGTTAGTGAGCGTCGGCGTCAATAGGCGTTTTTTTAAAAAAATCATCCCTCTGCTATTTTTCAACCTAAAAACTTTGGCGTCAAAAAACCCTGGAAAACGCCGGTACAATATTAGGTGGCGTTTGTTGGCGTTTTGTGGCGTCTGCGTCAAAAAACGTCAAAACGTTACAGCCTCAGAACGCGATGGCCATGGGTTCTACTTTCTGCTCACTAACGCCGACGCCACCTACAGCTCAAAAACGCCGAAGTTTTTATGGAACCATTGACTAACATGGAGAGCTGCAAAAAACGCCAGAAAACGCCGGCGTCAAAAAACGTCCGTGTGTATGAGGCCTTAATGTTGGCCAAAAATTATGAAGAAAAGTTGCTAATTTGCAAAATGTTTTAACAGAAATAAAGAAAAATGCATTTTTTTACAAAATTTTCGGTATTTTTCCATTTATTGCTCAAAAAATAAACACCCCAATGGTGATTAAATACCACCAAAAGAAAGCTCTGTTTGTGGGAAAAAAAGGACGAAATTTCATATGGGTACAGTGTTGCATGAGTGAGTAATTGTCATTCAAAATGTGAGAGTACTGAAAGCTGAAAATTGGTCTGGTTAGGAAGTGGGTTTAAGTGCCCAGTGGTCAAGTGGTTAAGGGAAAGATTATTGTTCTAAAATCATCTGCAAGCACCATTCACTAAGTAAATTCTAGCCGCATAGAGCCATATTAGTGCTGTAAAATCATGTCCAAGCTCCATTCACTAAGTGTATTGTAGCCGCATAGAGCCTTATTAGTGTTATAAAATCATGTCCAAGCTCCATTCACTAAGTGTATTGTAGCCACATAGAGCCTTATTAGTGTTATAAAATCATGTCCAAACTCCATTCACTAAGTGTATTGTAGCCGCATACAGCCATATTAGTGTTGTAAAATCATGTCCAAGCTCCATTTACTAAGTGTATTGTAGCCGCATAGAGCCATATTAGTGTTGTAAAACCATGTCCAAGCTCCATTCACTAAGTGTATTGTAGCCGCATAGAGCCTTATTAGTGTTATAAAATCATGCCCAAGCTCCATTCACTAAGTGTATTGTAGCCGCATAGAGCCATATTAGTGTTATAAAATCATGTCCAAGCTCCATTCACTAAGTGTATTGTAGCCCCATAGAGCCATATTAGTGTTATAAAATCAGGCCCAAGCTCCATTCACTAAGTGTATTCTAGCCGCATAGAGCCATATTAGTGTTACAAAATCATGTCCAAGTTCCATTCACTATCACTAAGTGTATTGTAGCCGCATAGAGCCATATTAGTGTTATAAAATCATTGATTTTATAACACTAATAAGGCTCTATGCGGCTAGAATATACTTAGTGAATGGAGCTTGGACATGATTTTATAACACTAATATGGCTCTATGCGGCTAGAATACACTTAGTGAATGGAGCTTGCAGATGATTTTAGAACAATAATCTTTCCCTTAAAGCAGCAGCTGGAACCTTTCCCTGTAAAAGTTGGAGATGATTTTAGAAGAATAATCTTTCCCTTAAAGCAACAGACTCTACCTAGTCCAGTCAGATCGTTCTGTGGAGCAGGATGAGGTGTGCAATCTGTCCCTCAAAGCAGCAGTACTAGTATCTCTCCCTAGTCCACAATCAGATCGTTCAGTAATGCAGCATGAGATGTTCTGCAATCTGTCCCTCACAAGGCCAGCAGCATCCTCTCCCTAAACTATCCTGAGAGCATATGACATGCAGCACAGTGACTCCAGCCCCCTATAGAGGCTGGGTCACATGGTGCACTGGCCAATCACAGCCATACCATTAGTAGGCATGGCTGTGATTGTTTCTCAGGGAAAACCAGTGAAACACTTGTTGATTGGCTGCCCTTGGCAGCTATTCAACACGTGTAATAAAATACCGGAACCCTGGACCCGAACCCAGACTTTTTTTGAAAAGTCCGGGTTCAGGTCTGGGTCCCGGACACCCCAAAGTTCGGTACGGACCCAAACTTTACAGTCCGGGTTCGCTCAACTCTAGACAGGGGAGCCACCGCCATGTTCATAGTTCTGGTCCCCTGACAGAGGGAAAAAGTTTATCAGCTTCTGTGGATCAGAGTGGGGATTTCCTCTCTTGGGCATGGTCTGGGAGAAGATTGGGTAGTCTGGGTGCTAACCTTACTGTGCACTGTTGTCTGCAAATGCTGTGAAGCTGCTGTAAAGGCTGATCAGAGCAGAGCACCTTCAGATGTGCCATTTTAGCCAAAATGGAACCAGTTCTATTCCCTTTCTCATAAAAGGTTAACTGTCACATACCTTGTAGCAGAGCCTGATGTGTAAAGAGAGACCTCTTGTACAGTCCTGGCTCAAGGGCACTGATATTGCAACAGTGGCTGGAAGAGCACGGTGAGGTATGAGTGCCTTTAAGAATTTCCTTTGTCACAGGGGTGCGTGGCAGGTGCATCACCAGAGTTGGCCTGGATAGCTGAAGCAGTGGATGGAAGCAGGAATAGCAGACCCCAGGCTGGGTAGACATCAGCTGATTGCAGATGCAGGAAGACTGGCAGCACACTGCAAGTGGAGAACCAGCATAACCAGGCAGTATTTAGAGCAGGAGATATGGATAACAGGATGCAGGGTTAGACAAGCCAGGTCAGCATCGGATGGTCAGACACAGACATTAAAATGTCAGTGTCAGTGGTGAATGCACACACACACCTGTCCATGCATCTGTACTTGTGCATATGCATGCCCCTGTGCACTGAAAGACAGAAATCATGCCTGCGCATTTGCCTGTGCCTCAGATTTTCAGCTGCACTATGGCTAGTGTGTCCCTGACACTAACTTACAAAATAATCTTTTCTACTCTGCAGCCACAGAAGAAAGATGCTTCAGCTTACCTTGTGCAACTAGCCAGGAATTACTAGGGATGGATGAACGTTTCGGCCTGAGCATATGTTCGGGCCGAACTTCCTTTGTTCGCCCGATCCCCGAATTTAGAATATTATGGTGTGTTTGGCACAACTTTGGTGCCGCCGAACACCCCATAATGGATTCTCTGTAGACGGCGCTTTCAGCACCCGCTCCGTGGGAGGGCTGTTGCCATCTGCACTCGCTTTGTTTTGACACTTTATTTATAGTGAAGGACGGGGTTACCTGGTGATGTATGGGTGTTGTGACATGTGACATCAGAGGGGTGGGTCACTTAATTACATCATCGGCCTTCACTATAAATAAACTGTCAAGACAAACCAAGCTCAGTCAGCGGGAGCTCTCCCATGGAGGAGGAGCTATTGCAGGTTTTTTTTCTTTTTCCGGGTCCATCGCGCACCGTGATTGACGATGGATTACAAGGGGGACACTTATTGTTTTTTTCTTTTTTAATAAAGGACTTGTCCCTAATCATCTCCTGTGTTTTTTTTCTTTTTTGACACTTTTTGGTGAATTAGTAGGGGTACGATGTACCCGATACTAATTCACATGGGGGGGGTCAGGATCTGGGGGCCCCCTTACTAAAGAGGGCTTCCAGATTCCGATAAGCCCCCCACCTGCAGACCCCCACAATCACAGCCCAGGGTTGTTTGGAAGAGGCTCTTGTACCCATCAACAAGGTGCTTTGGGGTGGGGGTGCAGAGCCCCCCTTTGCTCCAAAGCACCCATACTGCCCATGTTGAGGGCATGTAGCCTGGTATGGTTCAGGGGGGGCGCTCGCTCGTCCCCCCTATCCTGGCATGCTCGGATAAGGATCTGGCTTGGATTTTAGGGGGGACTCCAGGTCAATTTTTTTTTAAAATTGCCATGGAGTTCCCCTTAATATCCACACCAGACCCGAGGGGCCTGGTATGGACTGGGGGAGGGGACCCTATGCAAATTTTTTCAGTGATTTTTTTTTCGTATATTGCCGGGAGCCGGCAATACATTACAGCCATGATAATAAATGACAATTTTTCCTTTACAAATGCCATTTTGCTCTGGCACCATTCTAAACATCACAGAGATGCACCCTTTAACAGGCAGACTAAGGACACCCCACAGGCACAGTATTTAAAGGAATACTTCATTTTTATCCTTTTTTTTAAAGCATTATTAAAATCACTGCTCCTGAAAAATTATTGATTTAAAAACTTTTTTTTTTGCATTGATACATGTCCCCTAGGGCAGGACCCAGGTTCCCATACAATTTTTATGGCAATAACTTGCATATATGCCTTTAAAATGAGCACTTTTGATTTTTCATGTTTGGGTCCCATAGACTGTAATGGTGTTCAAATGTTTGGACACATTTTTTGTCTGTTCGCATGTTCTGGTGCGGACCGAACCGGGGGGGGGGGGGGGTTTCGACCCATCCCTAGTCATTACATTATATTTGGACATAAATTTTCATACAAGTTGATGTACCTGTTAATCTGTTCTTCTCTCCTTCTCTGCCTTGAAAGACTTGACAACATTCATTTTTGGTGATAAATAGTTGTCATAAGTAGACCATAAATAAAGAGTCATGGGTGGTAGTAAGGTGAAGCCAAAATGTACTGACAGGATGCGAGACACATAGTTCCAGAAGGGATAAGCAGAGTATTACAGGAAGCACTGCACTAATAGTAGAAATAATAGAAAACCAGGGGACCCTTTTGGCAGTTTGTTCAAGCCCTCATCAACAACATCACAGGAAACTCTACTAAAATCACCCCCAACTAGCAGTGCTAGGCTTGGGGATGGAAACATGGGACGCTTCTCACCATATCATCATCACCCACATCCTCATTGCGGCTAGACTCTCCATAGCAAGAAATTGGAATCTCATCTCGCCACCTTCTCCTCAACTAATCCCCCAACTCCTTAATCAACATATACAGATGGAATTCATGTCCACTAAGGCAACCCTGACTCTGCCTACATTTCAGAATGAATGGGCCCCATGGCTCATTTACTCCAATATTGACACTACTTCCTTATTTTTCTAAATGCACAATACCATTCTCTTATTGAACCTAACAATACTTACCTTACTTTAAGAACATAGCTTTCACTCTACCTAACTGCTCCAGTATAAAGCTGACCACTTCCTCACCACACCAGTCCCTCCTACCATCCATATATACCTGGATCGGAAACTAGGACTGTAATACACATTGTCATAAGATTTTGTTTTGGTGCATTTGTATTAACATTTTCTAGATTGCCATGTTGTATACTGCATCACCTATGCCTTACGATGCACATATATGCAAAATTTTGTGAAAAAAAATAATTTGTGAATCTTCAATAAAAATGTAAGTAAAAAAAAAGGGGAGACACAACCATGCATAGTCAACAGGAGACACTAAGGAGGTAATTTACTATTGCACCAAAATGCGCTCCAGCAGTGCCTGAAAATAGCTCCCAATTAAAGGCAATTAAGACTTCAACTCTGAGAAACTGAGCGCACATGCAAACAGAACCAAGCGTTATTGCTGGGGGAGATGCTTGTCAGCTCACATATGCGGAACAGTGGCCATCAATGGGATTCAAACCTGCAAATTGCAAATTACTCCATTTCAATCTTGTATGCAAGTTCATTGCCATAAAAAGTTCAGGGGGACCTGGGTACTGCCCTGGGGGACATGTCTCCATTGAAAAAAGTTTTTAAAGGAGCAGTGATTTTAATAATGCTTAAATTGAAAAAAAAGTAATTAGTCTGCCTGTAAAGTGGCGCATCTGTGTGATGTTTAGAACAGTGCCGCCGCAAAATGACATTTCTAAGGTATAAAAGTCATTTAAACTTGATCACAGCTGTATTGTATTGCTGGTTCCTGGCAATATATATAAAAAAATCACTGCAAAAAATTGCGTGGAGTCCCCCCAGTTGAAACCAGGCCCTTCGGGTCTGGTATGGATTTTAAGTGGAACCCCCACCAAAATTAAAAAAAAATTGTGTGTGGCTCCCTCCCCCAAAATCCATACCAAGCCCTTTAGGTCTGGTATGGATTTTAAGGGGAACCCCATGCCAAAATTAAAAAAAAATGACATGGGGTCCCCCCAAAATTCATACCAGACCCTTATCCAAGCATGCAGCCTGGCAGGTCAGGATAGGGAGGAGACGAGCATGCACCCCCCTCCTGAACCATACCAGGCCACATGCCCTCAAAGCACCCCAAAGCACCTTGTCTCCATGTTGATGGGGACAAAGGTCTCTTCCCGACAATCCTGGCCAGTGGTTGTTGGGTTCTGCGGTTGGGGTGGCTTATCAGAATCTGGGTGGCCCCCAGATCCCGACCCCCCCATGTGAATGAGTAAAGGGTGCATCGTACCCCTACCCATTCACCAAAAAAGCTGTGAAAAGTAAAAAAAAACAAGAGCCAGTTTTGACAATTCCTTTATTGTAAAATAGCTCTGCTGTGTCTTCTTCCCGGTGTCTTTTCTCCCCCTGCCATCTTCTCCTGGTTCTCTCTTCTTCCTCGCTGCCATGTTATGTTGCTGTCTTGTGTTGTGATGCTGTCCTCCTCTGTTGTGATGTCCCCCGCTGTATGACAGCTCTTATGTAGGCTTGTGATGTTAGAAGGGGGCGGACTCTCCAGGTGACATCATTGGATGGCCACGCCCCATGGCTATTTATGGGGTGCCAGACAGTGGGTGACAGCACAACAAAGGAAGATGGCAGCATGGAAGAACACAGTGGAAGAAGAAGGCGGTGACAGAAGACGGTGGCAGGAGAAGATAGCGACAGAAGATGGTGGTGAGGAAGAAGAGAGAACTGGGAGAAGATGGCGGTGGGAGAGAAGACACTGGGAAGAAGACACTGGAGAGCTATTTTACAATAAAGGTATTGTTTAAAACCGGCTCTTTTTTTTTCACTTTTCATAGCTTTTTTGGTGAATGGGTAGGGGTAAGATGTACCGCATACTCATTCACGGGGGGGGTGTGATCTGAGGGCCCCCTTGTTAAAGGGAGCTTCCAAATTCCGATAAGCCCCCCGGCTGCAGACCCAGGGCCTCTTCCCAACAACCAGGATTGTCCAGAAGATGCCCTTGTCCCCATCAACATTGGGACAAGGTGCTTTGGGGGGACCCCAAAGCACCCTCCCCATGTTGAGGGCATGTGGCCTGGTATGGTTCAGGAGGGGGGCACTCGCTCGTCCCCTCCCTATCCTGACCTGCCAGGCTGCATGCTTGGATAAGGGCCTGGTAGGGATTTTGGGGGTACCCCATGCCAAAATAAAAAAAATGGCATGGGGTTCTCCTTAATATCCATACCAGTCCTGAAGAACTTGGTATGGATTTGGGAGGACCCCATGGCAGCCCATGTGCACACATCATTCCTGTTTACAGCTACATTACACTTCCTGCATTTGTTACCCTCAGATTTTTGGGAATTAAATTTTTATTTCTGATGTTGGTACACATATTACAAATTAGGATCATTTGGAAAGAAAAAATGAAAAAGGGACTAATTTTAAATTTCCATAGGCAGTGGTATTATTGTGGTTTGTAAAGACACCTGTGTGAGTTTGGGGAACTATTTTTTGTGAGATAGATATCAACAAGTGAAAGTGATAGAGAAAAAAATACTTTAGCAAAACATGAAAACATTACACTTTCTACGATTCTTAAAAACAAAATATTATGAATGAAATAGCAACATTG
Source organism: Glandirana rugosa (assembly GCA_018402905.1). Lineage (NCBI taxonomy): Eukaryota > Metazoa > Chordata > Amphibia > Anura > Ranidae > Glandirana > Glandirana rugosa. The sequence continues at coordinate 183,786 of BLSH010352869.1, read as the reverse complement.
TTTTGGTATTTACTATAGCACCCTGTAATTACTCCATAGGAGTAAAATTTAGAGCAGTTTCAGGTCTTAGCATGCTCAGTTGTGCTCAGCTGTGCTGTGCACTTAGGAGTGAAAAGATGGGGAATCTATCACTTCTAAGACTTTTTAAGATATTTCAGTGTAGACATCACTTTTTCACACAGTTTAAAAGCAGATTATCTTTAAACAATATACTGCATATTTTAGTACAACTTAGGTGATTATATCATGCTCTAAACATTATTTCCATGTGCACCTCTCCGGGTCCTGACTGGAGTAAGGATTTGGACGCTATCTGTTGCCTGGGCGCTATAGTGAATTTGAGTTTGGGAGTAGTTTTGCCTCTGGCGCTATTATGAATACCTTTTTAGTGCTATTTAGCGCCATTTGCCGTTTTTGGTGCTAAATAGCGCTCTGGCGCACAATTGTTGCACTGAGCGCTATAGTAAATAAACCCCAAACAGTACAACATCATAAAAGCACAAACTGGTTTATATGGGCCTGGAGGACTTGAAGCAGAAGTATCAAAAGTGGGGTTAAAGAATATATGGTGGAATGATCCACCATAGTAGATAGTGTCATAACACACTGCATAGAAGCCACAAAGTGAGAGATATAGCTGCACACTAGTCTCAGATTGGTTGATAGAGGATGAAGAGGATAAGGATGATTTAGTGAGCCAGTCTACCACCTCCTCTGCATGTTGTGGCTAGATAGCATGGAAAACATCACTAAACAGAGAAGAATGTGCCCTGCCTGAGGATGGACCATGTTCACATTTGCCTGTAGACACAGACGCTGCTGGCCCCTCATAGTAGCCTCTCCTTGTTGGCCTCCCAGACATGATAGGATAGGGCTTATTACCCACATTTAATAGATACTGGGAAATGTGTAATTGAATGCACTTTATTCAATGAAAAGTGATGATTGGTGCACTTTAAATTGAGGGCTGCTGCTAACAGAAATGTAAAAACTATAAAAAATAGGGGGAACAACGGCGTCACAGTCATAAAAATTGTGGCTGACAATTTAACAAAAAGGGGCAGGCACGGGACAAAAAAAGAAAGGCAGCAATGCAAAAAAATTGGTATAGAGCACTGTATACAGAAAAAAATGTTCTGTAATGCTGTGTTAAACACTGCACTACACTAACACTACACCCAATCTACACTGACACTACACTATACTCACCCTATACTCACACTAAACTGACAGACTATACTCACACTATACTGTCACACTATACTGACACTACACTGACACACTATACTATACTCACACTACACTACACTATACTCACACTATATTCACACTACACTAACACTGCACTGACACACTACACTGACACTACACCACACTCACACTATATTCACACTACATTAACACTACACTGACACTCAGTGTCACAATAACACACTAACGCGCTAATAGCAAACAGAGCCCTGCTCTATCTATCTCCACTCCAACAAAACACTGCAAAAAGTTCCTGTGGGAAGGAACCTTTTATAGTGTGGGATGGGACTATGAGCACAGAGCCATGATTAGGTGAAGTCATCATAAGTTTGTTCAATCATAACTCTGACTGTGCCCTGTGCCCTGACTGGGCAAAGGCTTGAATCTGACCAAACTTTTGCTCGGCTCAAACTGTTCACCCAACTCTAATTACAACTTGATTTAGTGTTCTATGACAATAAGATTCTCAAGTATTTTTACAAGCACTAGATAGATAGATAGATAGATAGATAGATAGATAGATAGATAGATAGATAGATAGATAGACAACAAGAAATTTTCAGCTGACAGCTTGTATTAGAAATTGAGTATATCTTTGAATGACATTGAATGAGACATTGAAGTTAGTAGCACAAGACATACAGAGAAGAATTTCATATAACGGTAACATGAAAGTTTAATGACAGAAAGATAAGATGTGTAATAGAATGCTATATTTTTGTTAGAACTTCTCTAAAGGAAAAAATATGAATGATATCTGTCAGCTAAACTATGGATGGTTTCTATGTGTTAGAGGTTTGCTGTACTCCACGAGAAAAAAAATGAATTCTGAATTTCCTATCTCTGCTATTTAAACTTCTAGTTTTATTTTAAAAAAATAATCAAATTTACTAATGAACTTAAAAAAAGAAATGAAAGAGTATAAGGCATATGGACTGACATCCCTAGGTCATGGGAGTTGTTAGCATGAGAACTTGTATTACTATCAGTCCTTATACCCCTCAACATATGCCTCATCCTCCCCACAACCGTAAACACCATCACAGTACTGCTTAGAAATGGACTATTTTTGACTTCCAGTGCCCTCCAAAGGATTAACATAAATTGAGCCAAGGAGAAAACTATATGACAAGCTATGTTGCCTTAAAAAATAATAATATTACCAGAGGCGATTAAGCTGTACATAACCTGTCACACTATTTTTAGGATCCTAGATGGACTGTACTAGCATTTGAGGTTCAGTGTCACATACTTTCCAGGGAAGTCTGATGTGCCCAATGATGCACCTTCAGCCCAGGGTCCCTGATAGAATGGGCAATTAGAACAAGGGCCAACTGGATGCTAGTGTAGATGGAATGGAGTTACTAGTTGAGTTCTTGATGTGTGGACTCCCCTCGGGGATGACAGGATGGAGATCAGTCACTAAAGCAGCAGATTGGGGCAGTGTAACAAATGTGATGGTTGAACACAGGCGTAGCAGACTGGTGAGCAGGCAGAGACATAGTAAGTGATCCTGTATGCAAGTAAGTAGAAGAGATGCAGAAGCTCAGGATTGGTTCAAATTCAGGCAAGCTGGAACAGCAACTTGTGGACAGATCAGGTACAGAGTCAGCACCAGGTGCAAGACCTGGTTCCAGGCCACAGTTGGTATCAGACAAGAATATCCAGAGCAAGAGAAGCAGTAGGAAGTGTGGTTGTGGAGCAAGCCAAGGTCGGTACAGGTAGAAAATTGGAGCAGGTCAAGAGAAGTCAGGTCGATATCAGAAAGTCAGTCAGGAAATATTGTACACAGGTTAACAAGCACTGCTGAAGACAAGTTAGCCCTGGCCGTTAGCCCTGGCCATTAGCAATTATCCAGATTAAACAGTCTACTTAGCTTCACAATAGAGCACATTTTTGCACATGCAGTCATACATTACTGCATAGTTAGCAGAAAAAACTGGCATAGTGCATGAGCCAGGCTGCACCTGCACATGGATACTGGTACAGATGCACTATCTTCTATACTGGTGTTACCTTCCATATGCCAAGGTAGGTTCTAGGAAGAGGGCCTGTTTGCGGGCAAGGGTTTTAACAGCCAACATTTCTGTTCTGCTTATGATTATTAAGAATAATAACATGAAAAAGGGAGGCAAACAGTATATCCAGGTTGCTTGACATACTTAAAGTGGATGTAAGCCCGATTCATTATATTTGAGCTGGGCACATATATCTGCAGTGTTTTCTTATATCTCCTTAAAGCACTAAGTCCCATGGCTTTCTCCTGATCCATTCTTCTGTTATCAGCATTATAACTTCTGACAAGTTCTCCATCAACTGAGATAAAACCATGCTGAATCTTGTGTCTAAGAGGTTGCTATAAATAGATTAACAGAAAGCTAAACTATTCACAGAACAGCTCTGAGAGTCTCTGCCTATGTGGAGTTGAGGCGTGTGTCTTTCCTCCAATCGGCCGTCTTGGCTGTGTGCCCAGACTTCACACTCAGTGCTGAACAGAGAAAATGTCTAACGTGAACTTTCTAAAGAATATATAAAGCTGAAGACAGCAGATATGCATGTAAAACATATGTAGGGAGATTTGTTTCATCTCCATGTATCATCTAAGGCTTTTCACTTCACTGGTTATATGTGAGGGTTTGCATCCACTTTAAGTACATAGAGTGAACATGGGCAGGGTGGTTCACAAAACAGTACAATACAAAAAGTACCCTGGCACACATACTTAGTCAGGAAACACATACAGTCAAACTTTGTGAGATGTTTGAACAGGAGGGATCAGGATTGAGAAAATACTGTGACTTTTCCTGATAAAAGAATACCTCCAAACTTTCTAAGATGAGAAAGAGGGACATATTGGCACTAAAGTATGTAGATAAGGCTACTTTCACGCTGGGACATTTTTCGGGCGCCTTTGGGCTAAAAATAGCACCCTTATAGCGCCTGAAAAACACCCCCCCATCCACCCCAGTGTGAAAGACTGAGTGCTTTCACACTGGGGCAGTACGCTTGCAGGACGTTACAAAAAGTCCTGCAAGCAGCATCTTTGGGACGGTGCACTGAGCGGTGATTATACCACTCCTCCACGGCCCCTGACATTGAAATCAGTGGCAAGCGCTTCAGAAGCGGCTGCACACCGCCTCGGAAGCGCAGTGCACCGGCACTTTTAACCCCTTGGGGTGGTTAAAAGTGCCACGCTCTCATCTGCATAGCGGTGCCATAACGCTGCTATAACAGCAGAATATCACTGCTGAAACTAGCAGCGATTTACCGCTACTGCCCGCCCCAGTGTGAAAGTAGCCTAAAGGAAAAGCCACAGTTACACAGACAATGACCATTAATAAAAAAAAAGGTTGGTTAAGTGCACAAGTGATTTTTCTTTAACACCACTCTTCTATTTGTTGGGAATGTTTGAATGATCAATTTAGTCAGCTATATTAATCATTTAATTGATGGATGAGCAAGTCCCTCCAATACAGAAATATTTTATTAGAAATAATTAACCCTTTCACTGCCAAGCACTGTGCTCCATTTTTAAACTCAGATGGTCAGGCCATTTTTGCAATTTTCTCATTGCTTTTTTATTTTTCCCTTACAGCTTTCAGAGTTTGTTAAAGACCCCCCAAATCATATATTTTCTGAAAGCACATGACTAGTAGAGTACAAATAAGTTGCTACTGATTTTTAGGGCACAATGATATTTGCGCAAATGTTTTTCAAAACAATATTTTCATTAACCCCCTCAAGACTGGGTCGGTTTTTTGGACTTGGTGTTAACACATTAAAATCAGTTTTTTTTTTGCTATAAAATTACTTAAAACCCCCGAACATTACATATTTTTTCAAAAGCCTAGAGAATAAAATGGCGGTCATTGCAAAACTTTATGTCACACCGTATTTGCGCAGCGGTCTTACAAGCGTGATTATTTTTGAAAAAATTCACTTTTTTGAGTGAAAAAATAAGTCAACAGTAAAGTTAGCACAATTTTTTTCCATATTGTGAAAGATAATGTTACACCGAGTAAAATGATACCCAACATGTCATGCTTAAAAATTGTGCCCGCTAGTGGAATGGTGACAAACTTTGCAACCTAAAAATCTCCATTGGCGACATTTAGAAATGTATACAGGTTACATATTTTGAGTTACAGAGGAAATATACTGCTCTCACTCTAATGATCGTGGTAATACCTCACATGTGTTGTTTTAACACCATTTTCATATGCGGGAGGGACTTACGTATGCATTCGCTTCTGCTCGTGAGTTCATGGGAACAGGGGCGCTTTAAATTTTTATTTTTTTCTTATTTATTTTACTTTTTATTTTTTAATTTTACACTGTTATTTAAAAAAAAAATGGGATCACTTTTATTCCGATTACAAGAAAGGTAAACATTCCTTGTAATAGAAAAAAGCATGTCAGGACCTCCTAAATATGAGATATGGGGTCAAAAAGACCTCAGATCTCATATTTACAGTTAAATGCAAAAAAAAAAAAAAATGACAGTTCAAAAAAAAATCCCCTTTAAGAGCATTGGGCGAAAGTTGCTTGTGACATCGCTTCTGCCCTGCAATGTTATGGAGCCGAGTGGGCGGCATCTTCCACTCACTTGGCTTCCTGTGCAGGGGGGGAGGAACCCAATCATCTCCGCCACTGCTGACGGTCCTGTAAGTGGCGGAGATGACAGGAAAGTGGCGGAAGGGAAGCACCTCTCCCGCCACCGATAAAAGTGATCTACTGGTGAATCCGCCACTAAGACCACTTTTATCTTGCAGAGAATCACCGGCCGAAAAAAAACGGCATCACCGTTCAAAGCAGCAACGTCATATGACGGCGTCCCCACGTGAGGTGGTTAAAAAAACACTAAAATCAATATTAGCAGATAAAAACATGGCACATTTTACACAATTCCTGCTAAACTCCTACTAAATATAAAAGCGTAACCTGTATTGAGTTAATAAATAACAAATATTTATAATTTTTTTAATTACGCCTGTTTGCAAAATTTTGAAAACTGAACGTATGCAGAAATGTAAAAAACTACATTTCTCTAAAAATCTGAAGATTTTCATTGTTCCCTTACAGCTTTCAGAGTTTGTTATTGACCCCTCAAAGCATACATTTTCTGAAAGCATAGGACCAGTAGAATAAAAATAATGTGCTACTGATCAAAACAATATATTCACTAAAAATACACTAAATCATTATTAGCAGATACAAACACAACACATTTTACAAAATTCCTTCCAAATTCCTACTAAATATTAAAACTTAACCTGCATTGAGTTTATAAATAACAAATATTTGTAAATTTTAAATTGCACCTTTTTGAAAAATAGGGAAAATCGGACGTACGCAAAAATTTCTCTAAACATCTGGAGGTTTTCCTTTTTCACTTACAGGTTTCAGAGTTTGTAAAAGTCTTCCCCACAAACCATACATTTTCTGAAAGCACATGATCAGCAGAATAAAAAGAAGGTGCTAAAGATTTTTGCGCAAATGTTTATCAAAACAATATTTTTGATAAAAATACGCTAAAATCATTAATAGTGGATTCATACATGGTAAAATGTACAAAAATCCTACTAAATTCCTAGTAAATATAAAAGTTATAACTCTATTGCATTAATAAATAGCAAATATTATACATTTTAAATTGCACCTTTTTGTGAAATGGCGAAAACTCAAGGTATGCAGAACTGTAAATAAAAACAATTTACTCTAAAAATCCAGAGGTTACCATTTTTCACTTACAGCTTTCAGAATTTGAAAACACCCCTCAAACTAGACATTTTCTGAAAACACATAACCTTTAGAAAAAAAAAAGTGCTATTATTTTTTTGGGCCTCGCAATAATTGTGCAAATGTTCATCATATCTCTATTTTCACTAAAAATACACTAAAATCATTAATAATGCACATAAACACAACATAATTTACAAAATTCCTGCTAAATTACTACTAAGGCATAATTTGCATGTGGCATACTAAAGTATATGACATACAAACAGTCCCATTGGGATGCAATTGATGCACAGGCATAGCTGCTGTTCCCAATCTGACATCTGTGTGGGTGTGGGTACACAACCCTGAATGCAGACAGTGTGAGCTCAGGGACATGCAAGGGGACCTACATGGATGTTAAATTTGAAGCAGCGGCTCTGTTCGTGTAGTTACTACATCACAAATGACATCAATGGAACTGCCTGCACAGAGATGCATGGAACACCTGTGCATCCCTGTAAAGGTATGCTGTGTATGCCCTGTGTGAACAAGGCCTTAGGCCCCTTTCACACAAGCAAACTGATCGGGTCAGCCTGTCTGTTTTTTTTTAAGGAGGGCCCAATCGGACCACCCATGGTTCTCTATGGAGAGGCTGATGTAAGTGAACATGTGTCTGTTTACACCCCCGGCATCTGATCAGATCCGGTCCACTAAAAACAGACAGATGAGGATCCCATTTAACATCCATCTTGCAGATCAGATTGAATGATATCCAATGAAAATGGACAGGTGGCCTGTTTCCATCCAACCGCCCCATAGAGAACAGCGGGCTTTGTCCGTGTCCGCTCTGCATCAGCGGAGCGGACACGGACCTATCATCCACCTGCTCAGTGGGATCACCTGCTGAACAGGTGGATCTGCTTGACAGAGCCCACTCCATGTGAAATATGTCTTACCAGTAGTGGCTTGTCAATTAAAGGTGCAGGGGTGTGGCACCCCTGGGCGCTGGACTCATATGTTGGTATGTATGTTTTTTTTTCAAGCCACATGATTAGAGCCCAAGGCTCTAATTGGCTTGAAAATGGTTGGACTTAGGGAGCAGAGCACTGTGACCCGTACCCACCCACTTGTGACAATAGCAAATTAAAATTTGCTATTGTCTTATGGCTTCTACTCCTGGCCAATCAGGACAGGAGATGGATCAGGTTGGCCAAGAGGAGAAGCTGAGAAAGACATGGAGGGGTAACATGGGGAGGTCTGTTTGCCGCCCCCCCAAAAAAGTTTAGGTTGGATTGGGAGGAGGGGGGTAACCAATGCTGGGAAGGAAGAAGGGGGATGAAGGGAATAGGAAAGGAGAGAGTGGGGAGCAGTTTTAAATGAAAGGGAGCAGCGGGAGATGGAGAGGTTAGGGACAGGGAAGCGATGGCATGGGTGGGGGGGTCACATTTGTGGTTAATAACTCTGATCAAGTGATTGTAATCTGCTGATCAGAGTTATAGAATTGTTCAGTAGAGTCTGTTGAACAATTCTGCTATAAGTTTATGGTCATTGAAGTGACCATGAGCTTATAAGAGAGGGAGAAATGAGGTCCATATGCCATATTGACCTGGCCACCTGCAAGCAGTGCTCTAGGCCTGTACGGCATATGGATCTGGCAGTGAAAGGATTAAATGGCACCTCCCTCCCAGTACAGGGACTGGAGACATTTCTTCTGGGAGTGGGGACTTCTGTTCTGTTATAGATATTGTGTTTGCGTGTGTTTAGGAAAGCCTTAAGCCTATAGAACAAAGGTTTAGTGTATTGCAGCTTACCAGCCCCTGCTTCCAGGTCTCATTTACACTGGCAGTGTACATATTAAAAGAGATCAATGAGCAGGCAGGTGAGTGTTTGTATTGCAGAAGAGACACAGCTGGTCTTTTCTGCAATAAAAGTTGCATTTCTACCTACAGCCCGCCAGCTAGTGTTCAGTATGAGGTCAGCCATGGCTTCCTTGTCTAGTCAGTCCAGGTTCAAATTTTTTGGATTTTTTTTTCTTTTAACCTGTAATCATTCGCTGTAAGACTCTAAATAAGAAAAGAAAAAAAATTAAACTGACTAATTGATTATTCCTAAGCTGCTTTGCCCAATGCAGCAAATCTTTGATTATTGTAATACGATCAGGTGTAAGTACAAAACATAAACAGCAGTCAGATTATGAACCAACACCAAGATGTTGCAATGATTTTCTAAAGTTTACTCTGCTAAAGCAGATTTTTATTTTAGCTAAAATAATTAGTTCCTCTTCATAGATATCCTAACTAGTTTTATTAAATCTGGCAGACAATCATCTGCCTTTGACCACTCAGCCCGTGAACCCGCTGCAGTTGAATTCCCGGGTGGAGTTCATCTGAATTATGCCAATATGACCAATTCACATGGTGTTAGGGGATCTAATGGGGTAGCAAATCAACCAGCACAAAATTATTGCAACCAGAAAATTACTAAAATTTTAAAGACAAACTGGGAAAGTATATTCACCCTCCAAAAGCGAATGTATTGTCTAAAATGGCTGCTGACGTGTGAGATGAGACGTGTGGTGAATGCCTGTAGATGATGGGCATGTGATGTCCTTTCTGTCTACCTGCCATTTATTCAGTGAAAACAATGCACCCAGAAACCTGGCCCAGAAGGTCTAGTCTTATTTCTCATTGGTAGCCCAGATTATACATTAACGTTTTGTGTACATAATCAATAACTGACTTGATAACTAGATGGCACCCTGGGAATAAAATTGTCTAACCTCAGGTTATCATAAAATTCATCTTCCATGGGACTTTATGGCAGCTAAAAAGACTATTGACAAATACTTAAAATAATTTTATTTATACAAAATTATTAAAATTTCAATCTCATATTCCACATACAATGATCTGGTCTCATGTTTATACAACATAATCTACTGTCTTTCATTTGAAGTGAAAACAGCATATAGCATACATCAACAGATTAGTCATTTGCTACCATACATGGATAGCTGATTGGTTGCCACCAGTAGTTTCTGACTCATTTCAATTGTGAACAATCTTCTTCAGGGCATATCAGGTGGAACATGGATAAAAAGACCAGAATTCAAGGTATGAAGTTAATGCAGCCCATCTCAGAGAGGTCCCAAATCAAGGCAATACGGCTCTGGTCCCACAAAGGATCGAGGGGGGAGGATGACCACGTGGATCCGACCCAATAAGAATGCCCCATACACCTGATAATCGAATGGGTTTTATAGGGATGTATACACAGGTATGTAAAAAGACCAAGCAGACTGGATGTAAAGGCCTGGGTGTAAAGGTTAAGCCCTGTAAAGAGGCAGTGCATGTGATCTGAGCGGCCCTCAGCCATGACTTGGCACCTCTCTAAAATGTAACTCGGTATAACTATGACACTGGGACCAAGATGTCCCTGTATTTTGGGGTCTATTTGGTTTTAAAATCTTCCATGGCTTAAAACTAGAGAACTGACACAATATAATTGTTTATTCAGAGAGACTCTAACAAATTATACAAGATTTTCAAAGTAATAAATGCAAGTAGTTAAAGTTTTGGTGAATAGTTTAGCATGGTATAACACTAGTAATAAAAAGTAGTAGTTATGTTATATTTTACTCATAGACAAGCAGTGCCAAGAATAAATAAACATGTTAATGTGTTAATTTAGTTAGTCTGTTGGGCTGACTGAACCTACTATTTCTGTTTGAGAGTGAAAAAACATTGTTAAACACCGTTATTTTTTCTGATAAGTGCTCTGACGATTCATTTTCAAAGTTGGGCTATTTAAATTGATCTGAATGGTTTTGTTAGAGAAAATAATTTGTTTTTTAGTTCTGGGATCTTCTTTACAAACTCAGTGAATTATTGCTACAGTTTTTTATGAACAAATAAGAGAATCACAAAATACTTTGCTATTTAACTTTAGACACTGACTTTGCCTTACAAAACTGTTTGCACAATCATTGTCATTATTTGTTTTTGCCTGTTTTTACAAAAGTTTTTACTTTCATTTTTTCAAAATTTAATGTATTAACAGTGATATTATTTGTACACTGAGGCCATTTTTACAAATGTATTTTTAGATTGGAGAGCTGATGATTAGAGTTGAGCGGACACCTGGATGTTCGGTTTCGGTGGGTTCGGCCGAACTTCGTGAAAAAGTCGAGTTCGGCCCAAAACTTGGCCCAAACTTGACACTGAACCCCAAACCTCATTGAAGTTAATGGTGACCCGAACTTTTGGACACTAAAATGGCTCTAAAAAAGTCCTGGAAAGGGCTAGAGGGCTGCAAAAGGATTATATTTCATGTTTCTACTGTTACAAATTCCAATAAAGACTTATATAAGACTTAATAAAGACTTATGTTCTATATAAAAAAAAAAAAAGAATAAGTTCACTTAAGTATACCAATGGCTGTGTGAGGCCGGTATAAATGTCTACTCTGCACAAGGTACAGACAAGTCTTGTGGGATCCATGCCTGGTTCATTTTAATAAACGTTAGCTTGTCCATGTTGGCTGTGGACAGGAGGCTGTGCTTTGTCTGTGATAACTCCCCCTGCCGTGCTAAACACACGTTCAGACAATACACTGGCTGCAGGGCAGGCCAGCACCTCCAAGGCATAAAGGGCAAGCTCAGGCCATGTGGCCAATTTGGAGACCCAGAAGTTGAATGGGGCAGACCCATCAGTCAGTACGTGTAGGCGTATGCACACATACTGTTCCACCATGTTGCTGAAATGCTGCCTCCTGCTAAGACGTTGCCTATCAGCTGGTGGTGCTGTTTGTTGTGGCGTGCTGCTGACAAAGCTTTTCCACATTTTGGCCACGCCAACCCTGCCTTCTGAGGTGCTGGCCGTGCCACAGCTGCATTGGCGACCTCTTCCTCCACCTCTGCCTTCGCTTTGTGCTTCCACTGAGCCCCCGGTGTCATTTGGGAATGCCCTCAGCAGCGCGTCTACCAGTGTGCACTTGTAGTTGCGCATCTTCCGATCACGCTCCAGTGAGGGAATTAAGGATGGCACGTTGTCCTTGTAATGGGGATCCAGCAGGGTGGCCACCCAGTAATCAGCACAAGTTACAATGTGGGCAACTCGGCTGTCGTTGCACAGGTACTGCAGCATGTAGTCTCTCATGTGTGCCAGGCTTCCCAGAGGCAAAGACAAGCTGTCCTCTGTGGGAGGTGTATCATCTGTGTCCTCCGTATCCACCCAGCCATGCTCCAGTGATGCCCACGAGCTGCGTTGGGTGCCACCTTGCTGTGAACACGGTTCCGCCTCCTCCTCCTCATCCTCTTCATCATCCTCATCCTCCAGAACTGTGCCCTGGCTTGAAAATGTTTTACCTGGCCTATGCTGATGCAGGAGCCCACCCTCCGAGCCACTTGTGAATGACTGACCTGATAACCATGGAAATTACCCCTCTTCCTCTTTCACCTTTGCTACATCCTCTTCCATCATCCCCCGAAGTGTTTTTTCAAGGAGACATAGAAGTGGGATAGTAATGCTGAGAACAGCATCATCGGCACTGGCCATGTTGGTGGAGTACTCGAAACACCGCAATATGGTACACAGGTTTCGCATGGAGGCCCACTCGTTGGTGGTGAAGTGGTGCTGTTCCGTAGAGCGACTGACCCGTGCATGCTGCAGCTGAAACTCCACTATTGCCTGCTGCTGCTCGCACAGTCTCTCCAGCATGTGCAAGGTCGAGTTCCACCTTGTGGGCACATCGCATAGGAGGCAGTGAGCGGGAAGGCCGAAGTTCTGCTGCAGTGCAGACAGGCGAGCAGCAGCAGGTTGAGAACGCTGAAAGCGTGCTCACTTTCTGCAGCAGCTCTGACATAACCGGGTAGTTTTTTAGAAATTTCTGCACCACCAAATTCAGCACATGTGCCAGGCAAGGGATGTGCATCAAACCGGTTAGGCCCAGAGCTGCTACGAGATTTTGACCATTATCGCACACCACCAGGCTGGGCTTGAGGCTCAGTGTCAACAACCACTCATCGGTCTGTTGTTCAATGCCCGTTCACAGCTCCTGCGCAGTGTGGGGTTTATCCCCCAAACATATCAGTTTTAAAACAGCCTGATGTCATTTCCCCCTGGATGTGCTGAAGTTGGTGGTGAAGGTGTTACACTGACCGGATGAGGAGGTGGTAGAGGAGAAGGAAGCGGAGTAGGAGGAGGAGGCAACAGGAGGCAAAGAGAAATGCCCTGCAATCCTCGGTGGCACCAAACTGCTATCAGCCTCAGGCCCACCCGCCAATACTTTTGCCCAGTGTGCAGTTAGCGAGATATAGCGTCCCTGCCCGTGCTTACTGGTCCACGTATCAGTGGTTATGTGGACCTTGCCACAGATGGCATTGCGCAGTGCACATTTGAAAAATAATAATATCAGCGCCAACCCCAAACATATAATTCAATCAAACAATAAGTGAATATCACAGTCCACTTTGGGAAAAAATGGTGCTCCACATAAAGTGCTCTTCAGTGCTCAACAGAAGCATACAAGTGCATAGGTGGTGACGTGACTGGTGACCCCCTATAGTGCCCGCACTCACCAGATGTTATGGACCCACTGCTTTTCAGTCAGTGGGTCAAACAGGCTGAAGGGGGCTTGAATCCCGGTCCAAACGAGACCACAATGGATAATCCGAATCCTAAGGCACTCAAAAGAAATAAAGATATTCCATAGTGCAAACTGCTAAAATGCGTTTTTATTGCGCAAAAGATAAAACCTACTTACAGAATAAAACTGTCAAGCGAACATCAAGGAAATAGGATGCAATCCTGACCATGGGTTCATATGGCGTGCGTTCCAAACAGGCAAGCAGTGCTGATGGAAGTGACGTGTATGACCGCGACGGACCCGGAAGTGACGTCAACGCTTTTCGCTCGTCAAAGGAGCGTCATCACAGACAATCTTTGGGTCAATCTCATACACATTATATCACCAATAGTCCCGCCCACCGGTCACAACGGACGTGTGCAGTGCACACTTGATCTTGTCCCTGACTTGTTTGTGCAGGGAAGGGATGGCTCGCCTGGAAAAGTAGTGGCGGCTGGGAACCACGTACTGTGGGACAGCCACTGCCATCAGGTTTTTAAAACTGTTCGTCTCCACCAGACGGAATGACAGCATTTCAAAGGCCAGGAATTTTGAAATGCTGACATTCAGGGCCAGGGATCGCGAGTGGATAGGGGGTACTTCCTCTTTCTCTCCAGTGTTTGGGAGATGGACAGCTGTAAGCTTCCACGGGACCGTGTGGAAATGCTTAGGGACGGTGGTGGACATGGTGATGTTACTGTCACATTGTCTGTTTTTCTGGGTGGCAGGTGACACTGGAGGTGGAGGAAGAGGCTGAGGCAGCAGCATAAGAGGAAGCAGGCAGAGCCTGAGACCTTTCTTGGATTTTGAGGTGCTTATTCCATTGCAGCTCGTGCTTTGCATGTAGATGCCTGGTCATGCAGATTGTGCTCAGGTTTAGAACATTTATGCCTCGCTTCAGGCTCTGATTGCACAGCGTGCAAACCACTTGTGTCTTGTCATCAGCACATTTTCTGAAAAACTGCCACGCCAGGGAACTCCTTTGAGCTGCCTTTGGTGTGCTAGGTCCCTGGGTACGGTGGGTAGTAGCAGGCGTACTGTCTAGGGGACGGTCGCTCCGCTTTTGCAACCTGCTTCCTCTTTTGCTGTGCTGGTGCCTCTGTGCGACCACCACCTCTTCCACCAAACTGCACACGTCACTCGCATGACCTTCATTCCATGTGGGGTCTAGGATCTCATCATCCTCCACATCATCTTCAACCCACTCTTCACCACTGCCCTCCTTGTCAGTCAATCGACCACGTCCTCTCCTTGCAACAGGAGCTTCACCAACACCACCAACACCAACACCAGCAGCACCATAACCACGACCACGTCCCTTATTTGATACTACCTCATTCTGGACACAAATGTACTATTTAGCACAAATTTATATATTTTTTTTAAACTGGCAATGTAGACGCACTTTTTAATTTAGTGCAAGAAATGCACAGCAAGGTGCAAATGTACTATGTAGCACTATTTTTTTTTATTTTTTTAAACCAGCAATATGGACGCACTTTTTAATTTTGTGCAAGAAATGCACAGCAAGGTGCAAAAGTACTATGTAGCACTATTTATTATTCTTTTTTTTTAAACCAGCAATGTAGAAAGCCGCAGCAGTTGGCACCTGTGTTTCATCATCATCCTCACAGACGTGCTGCGGTGGTGTTTCCATGTCCTCATCCTGAAACAGAAGTGGTTGGGCATCTGTGCACTCAATGTCTTCCACTTCTGGGGCAGGGCTATGTGGATGGCCCACGGAAAGCACACCAGCAGAGTCATCAAAAAGCATAAGAGACTGCTGCATGACTTGGGGCTCAGACTGCTTGGCTGATTTACAAGGGGCTGAGGTGAAAGACAGATGGCCATGGGGTTCAGGTGCCAACTCTGAGCTTTCATCAAGGGACCGGGTGGGAGACAATGTGAAGGAACTGGAGGCATTGTCAGCCACCCAATCTATTATTTTTTATAACAGTAATTAGTTTATTCAAAAGAAAAGTCATTTTCATATACAGATTATTGTTGCAATATACGATTCAAATATGCAAAATAAATGTGTATCTTAAGGTTCAACATATCTTGCAATATACAGTAAATGGTTATCTTATCTTGATCAGATAACAGCGTAAGCAAAATCATCACTTTTTTCACCTCGTATAAATTTTCAAATAGATCAGTAGGATATTAAAAAAAAAAAAAGAAAAGGTTAGAATATGAGAAACTGGACATAAAAGAATCCAGAACAACAAAAGAACACAGAACAGTCTCCCTGTTTGTTTATGTTTTATCTTTCAAGTCCATCAGGGCTTGAAAACTATCCGTGTATCTGAAAGTGACCCAAGATCTCCATAATTTATTGAACTTTTCGGTTTTCTCCGCCGCTACGGCCCTAATTTCTTCCATGTGGTATATGTGCTGTACGTTCTGGAGCCTTTCCCGTGTAGTAGGTACTTTGGTTAATCTCCAATATTTTGGGATGAGATCTTTAGCAGCTGTGAGGAGGAACCTAACTATGGAATTTTTATAACGTTTCATTGTGCCATTTGAAATATGGAGGAGACAACAAGAGGCGTCTAGCCTTATACTAGTGCCTGTTATCTGTTTAATGATCTTGCATGTCTGAGTCCAGAAAGAATGTATCCCCTTGCAGCCCCACCATATATGTAACAGGTCACCTTCTTCTTCTCCACATCTCCAACATAAGTTGTAAATCAGAGGGAACCATTTGTTAATTTTTGTCCGTGTATTGTACCAGTTTGTTAGTATTTTGTAGGAGGTTTCCTGGCTACGTGTGTTTATAGAGCTTTTATGTGCAAATACGCATGCATGCAACCATTGATCATCCGTAAGTGTGGTGTTTAAGGTTTTCTCCCAGTATTGTCTATTTTTGTCTTGGGACTGCAGTGTTTCTGTTTGGAGCCATTCATATGACAAGGAAATTGTCCCCCTCACTTCTTCGGACGTCAAGCACAACTGTTCTAGTGGGGATGGCATCCTATTTAATTGTTTGCGGTTCATGGTGTTGCTAAGAAAGTTATGAATCTGCTGGTATTCCCATTGTGATAGAGGTTTACGCCCCGCTACTCGATTAAATTCATCTAATTCGTTTTTATTCTGCCACCTGTAAAACCGTGAGTTGCCAGTAGATGCTTTTTAATCCCCCCTCTGCTTCCCAGAAGAGTCGTGTTCCCATTCCTGGTGTGAACTCCAGATTGAAGCTTGATGGGGTTAAGGGACCTGGTGTCTTAGTTTGAAAATAGTTTCAATACATGACATAATATATTTCCATGTAACATTAACATAACTACAATTCCTTGTAGAAACCTCCAGTAGCGACTCATTGCAGGTATAAATCACATTAGTTATTGTGTCATGTCACCAATATGTACTGCTGCTTATACAGAGCTAAGACTAGGAAGGACTATGTAGGTTCTGCCCATTGGTCGTCTATAAGTAACTGCTGGCGACTTCGGTGTTAATTCAGCTGTTTATTTGTGATTCCACCTACTTGTCGCCAATGATCCTTCCAGTGGGACTTATTGCTCACTCATTGTCGTACCTATCTCAGAGAAATGGTGAAAGTGTGACGTTCAACCTATATTGTGTAACAACTTTTTAAGAACAAACATTACTTTACCGAGCTCTACCCTGTTGCCGGAGACTGCATCCCTGAATGCTGTGCATGTGCGTGTGACAGGGATCTTCCACTTGTTAAGGCTGGCAGAGGACCCTTTTTTTTTAGGGATGTGGCTGGTATTCCACAGTCTCGTGATACTCAGTCTGGCCGCTAGCAATATGTGTGATATCACATGTCTACATTGGAAGGGAATGTTTTCTATTGTGAGGTTCAAAGTCCCAGCTCTGGTGTGGCCTCTTGTGGATTGCCAGTTATGTCTTGTAATATTTGGAAAATTATCTTCTAACTGTGTGTGAAAACGATCAATTTGTGGGGAGAAGCCAGATCACTGTTCTAAGAACAGTGATATGAGATATCACTGTTCTTAGAACAGTGATCTGGCTTCTCCCCGCGAATTGATAGTTTTCACACACAGTTTGCAGATGTTCTAATTCGGTATAGGGACAAGAATCTTGTAGACGTTTGACACACACTTTTGATAGTTAAG
>BLSH010352869.1:125658-142837 GCA_018402905.1 Glandirana rugosa | reverse complement strand
CCACCAATAAATTGCTGTTTTTAACAGATTTTCTAAAGTTAATATGTCATTCACAGCAGCAGCATCCTCTCCCTACACTAGTATGAGATGATGTGACATACATCACTATGTGACTCCAGCTTATATAGAGGCTGGGTCACATGATGCACTGGCCAATCACAGCCATGCCATTAGTAGGCATGGCTGTGATGGCTTCTAAGTGCAAACAAGTGAAACGCTTGTTGATTGGCTGCTCTGCAGCTATTCAACAGACGCGAAAAAAGCATGAAAAAATACCTGAACCCCGAAACCGAACCTGGACTTTTTCTCAAATGTCCGAGTTCGAGTTTGGGTCACAGACACCCTAAAGTCTGGTACGAACCCAAACTTTACAGTTCGGGTTCACTCAACTCTACTGATGATCTCTTGCTTAATTCAGTTTGCTATTCAAGACACTAAAAGAGTCAATGTTGCACTCATTCGGAAATGTAATAGGACTCTCATAACACATTTCCAACTTCAAGTGCACCTTTCTTTTTTTTTGTAATAGAATTTTTTGTAGAATTAACACAAAGATACAGAAGCCTGACAGGACGTAAGCCTGCCCTGTCAGTAATAAACATTATAATATAATACAAGCTGGTAGAGCAGTGATATAACAAAAAAAAATGAGATGGCAAAACAGTATGTAAAGAGATAACCAGATGGATCTTTATGACTGTTCTGAGGGGTGAAGGGAGGGGGGGCGGGAGGTTGAGGGAGAGGGAAAAGAAAACTGTATATTACCATAATTTGGGTAGGAAGAGATCTTGGATATCAACAACCAGAGTGTAATTAAGATGCTGCTGGGGTGTAGGTACTTGCTTGATGAAGATAAGAGTCTCTTGTACCTTGTGAGGTCCTTGACGGAGGGAATTTCAACCAATACCATCCTGATTGAAAGGGGATGGTTGTCCCATGAAGTACATGAAGGGTTTTCCAAGGATATCAATGTCCGCTGAGGGTAGGGTGGCATTTATAAAAGCTTGCCATTTCTGGTAAAAGTCTTTAGCCACTCAAGGAAATTTAAAGCCCGTATTGAACTTGTCTTTAAATAGGAGGGCTTTTAGTTCCTGTTTGACTTGGGAGATTGAGGGGCTGGTAGTGGAAGTCCAGGTCTCTAGAATGGCCCTGTAAGCGACTAATAGGCAGGTCAGAATCCATTCTTTGATCTGGGGACTTGGCGAGGAAGACCACTGAATGAGGTGTTCATCCCAATTGCCAAAGATTAGAAGTAATGGGTCCTTTGGGAGATTTAGAAGAGTAATACTGCCTATGTAGGACATGATTTGGTCCCAATAGACTGCAATGAAGGAGCAAGACCAGAAACGGTGGGCAAGCAAAGGTCTGTGCTGGTTGCATAATGGCCAGCTGGCCGCTTGGGGTCTAGACTTGTCTATGACGAAGGGAAAAAATGCTCGGTGTACAATTTTAAGTTGTGTTTCTCTCCAGGTTTCGTTTGTGGTCAACTTAAGAGTTCTGTTGAATTCTTTCAGGATCTTGCTCACTAGGTCTGTGTCTGGGAATTCTTTGATAAGTTGGATGCAGAGGAGGTTACATTGGAGTGAGTGGCTTGTTGTAATAGAGGTTTGTAGACATCAGAGATGTTATATGTATTGTTCTGGATCAGGCAGTCAGTTTTACTTTCACGGAACCTCTTATGACTTTCCCGGCACGAGTTCTTGATGAAGTTGATACATTGCCAGAAATGGAAAAGGCGAGATTTGGGTATGGAAAATTCATCTAGTAGGTAGAGAAAGTCTCAAGGAATGCCAGATGTCACATTGCATAAGGAGGATCTATTAAGTGTGGAATGATGGTGGATAGCCCGGTAGCTATAATTTTTTATAATATTTTAACGTCAATGTTTAGTAATGATATAGGTCTATAGGAACCAGGGCTAGAGGGGTCCTTCCCTTTTTTTCTAGTAATTTAATAATTGCTTGGTTGAGGGATAGGAGCCGCCTTCCCATATTTTGGAGTATATAGTCTGTAAGGGGGGTATAAGATTATCCTGTAGTAATTTGTGGAACTCCCCTGTAAGACCATCAAGGCCAGGGGTTTTGGAGGGGGCTACGTGTTGAATGAATTTCTTTATTTCCTGTGTGGTGATGACAGAGTTTAGAAACTCAAGCTGTGAGGGGGAGATTTTAGATAGATGAACCTGGTCCAAAAAAAGCCTGAGCCACTTCCCTATTTATGGGGTATGGGGCATATAGTGAGGCGTAAAAATCTAACATTATCCGACTAATTTCTTTTGACTTGGACTTAATTGTTCCTGCGGAGTCATGGAGGGGTGTTATGTGGGTAGGTTTGTGAGGGCCCCTACAGTGTCTGGCTAGTAGTTTACCCGCCTTGTTGCCAAATTTGTGAAGAGAGGCTTCTAAGTGAGCTCTTTGAATTCGCTCTATCTTGTCTGACCAAGAATCAAAGGCTTCTTTGCTTAAGTGGCATTTGTTCCTGTTGTCTGATGTAATTTGGTTAAATAAGGCCTGTTGGGCTGCCCAGAGATTATTACTCGTTGTTCTATATTGGAAAAGGGTGTGTTTTTTGTAAGAGGCGATGTAGGAGATGATTCGCCCCCGCAGATATGCCTTACCGGCTTCCTAAAACAGGTTTTGGTTGTCTTTGTGGGGGGAGTTGTGTAGGTTGAATTCCTGCCAAGCCTGATCAATATATTTTTCGAAGTCCTCCTTGTTGTGGAGAAAAGAAGGAAACCTCCAAATGTTGGGGGATTGTCTTTGGTCGGAGAGGTGAAGGTCTGTGCAGAAAATATAGTCTAACCTCGTAAGGGTATTATGGGGTAAGAAAAGAAGGTGAACTCTTGGGGGCGTGGCTAGCCAGCGACAGTGACGGTTGCACAGTAACAGAGCTCTGGCCCTCAGGACATACAGCGGTGGACAGCGACTGAAGGGTGAGCCGACAAAATGTCAGCAGGCACGCTACCAACGCCTGCACCGGGAGAGTAGAGAAAGAGGAGCTCGCACCGCGCGGCTCCGCAAAAATTAACGGATTTCTTCTCAGCTAAGACTGACAAGGGGACCCAAGATGGGGTCCCTCCTTCACAGGCCACAACAGCAGAAGATCTCTCCTCAAGCTCCAGCTCATCAACTACTTCGGTAGGTACAGCAATCTACCTCAGAAACACAGGAGATTCTCCACATTCACCTCCCGACAGCCCCACAACTCGCAGCCCAATCAAGTCTAAAAAGGCCGGACAAGGTAGTAACACAGAAGAGGGGTCAGACATGGAAGAAGAACAAGCACAGACACACGCTCCACAGCTCACTCTAGAGCAGTTCCTCTCCTCCTCCCAGCCAGTCTCCATTACTGACATGAAGGACATGCTGATCTCCCTCAGAGACTCTATGCATTTAGACATGAGGAAAGCATTAACCCCAATAAAAACAGACATACTAGAATTGCAGCAAAGGGTAGAACATGTGGAATACAAACTTGATGAGGCCTATGCTGCTCACAATGACATAGTGGAAGCCTGTCATGACCAGCAATCAGAGATGCAAGGTTTTGCGACTAAAATCGCAGATTTAGAAGATCGCAGCCGCAGAAATAATATAAAATTCCACGGGATACCGGAATCCATACCCAACACAGATTTACATTCCTACTTGCGCCAGCTGCTCCACATCCTTGTCCCAAAAGCGAGTGAGATGGAACTGACCATTGACAGGGCTCACAGACTACCCAAACTAACCTTTCTGCCCAGCTCTACCCCACGAGACGCCCTCGCCAGAATCCACTTTTACCATGTTAAAGAAGAAGCCATGAGGGCTATCTGCAAAAATCCTCATTTAGAAGGGCAATACACAGGACTGGCTCTGTATAATGACTTATCACAAGCCACTATTCAGCACAGAAAAAAGCTCCTCAAAGTCACTAAAGCATTAAGAAATCATGATATCAAATATCAAAGGGGAACCCCCTCGAAGCTGATTGTAACCTATCACGACAGAGTGTATAACATATTTTCTCTAGAAGCTGGCCTCAAATATTTGAAAGATTGGGGTATACTGCCAGCCGAACCTGCACATGAAAGCCGACATGGCCCGTCGAAGCTCAAACAAGAATGGTCCACATGATACAATCACCTAGAACAACTCACCCTTCTCCCAGCAACATAGTGTGTCCTACAGGCCAATACATCAATATGCCAATGTGGATATCCCCATACTTTGGAAATGGGTCTACACCACATTATCCCCTCTTAAGGAATCTGCAGGATGCCCTGCTACTGGTTCCTGTGAACTACTCCAGGTTCTTTTTTTATGTTTTTATGTTTTTTTTGTTATTTGTTCTGTTATCTTTGTTCATACCAGGTGCCTCAATTGTCGTTCATACCAGTCATTCTTACTTCAACACCCATTTTCATTGCGGCTTGCACCATCTGGACCCAAGATCTCCTTCCAAATCATACATCCCGAACATGCTCTGCCAGGAGTGGTCGTTTACTAAAAACAACACAAAGTGGTACCTCTCCAATGAGGTAGGTGGAAACCTTCTGCTCCTTCCCCCAGTGCAATTTTTAAACAAGAACCCCAGACCTTCATCAGCAATCATAAACTCCCAACATGCCCATTAAGTTCATTTCCATGAACGTTAAAGGCCTTAACAGCCCTTTCAAACGTAGCCTCATGTGGTCAGAAGCAGAAAGACTTAAAGGAGATGTCCTCAGCAAGAAACCAACTTCTCAGCGAGTTAACCCCCGAACTGCACCCACCGACGATACCCTCATGTGTTTTCTGCTAACGCAAGCACAAAACACAATGGAGTTCTTATTGCAATACGTGAATCTATTGCCTTCACTTCACAGGACATAATTACTGACCCCAATGGTTGCTTTATCATTTTAATATGTACATTGAATAATATATTGTACACTATTGTCTCTCTCTATGCACCCAATAGTGGTCAGTTACTCTTTATGCGAAAACTGATGAAAAAAATGAACCTGTTCCACCAGGGCAGACTGTTATTGCTTGGTGACTTTAACCTAGTCCCCGATTCCTCATTAGACTGGTCTGAATCTACTCGTAGCAAGAAACCAACTCTCAAAAATTTTCTACATACAGAATCGCTATATGATTCATGGAGATGCACACACGCTGGAGAAAAGGATTATACCTTTTTCTCAGTCCCCCATAAATCATACACGAGAATTGACCTAGCCCTCACAGACCTCCACACCCTCCACTTAATCCATTCGGCATCAATCGAAAACATCACATGGTCAGACCATGCCCCAATAACATTAACACTACTTGAACAACACAATGAAAGACCCACTATCCTATGGCGCAATAACACACACATTTTTCAGCAGGAATCGCACCGGGTTAAAGTCGCCAATCATCTTCAAGAATTTTTTCAGTTTAACAAGACTGGAAACTATGGTATTAGCAATGTTTGGTGTACACATAAAGCCTTTGTGAGAGGCATCCTCTTACAAATAGCCTCACGGGAAAAAAAACAAAGAACACACAAGCTAAACTCCCTATTAACACAAATTGCAGCTCTAGACACACACAATAAACAGTCAACCTCCCAGGGCACCTTAGATAAATTGCAACAACTCAGAACAGAACTTAAACAAATCCTACTTCAGGAACATGAAAAACAACTCAGGTACTTGAAAACTACTTTTTATCTATATGGCAACAAAGCAGTCAAAATATTAGCGAAACAAATACAAATTAAACAGGCAAAAAGCAGAATAGCGCACATGACTGATCCCAAGACTGGGAACTAGGTCCAACACCCTAAAGACATAGCGACTGTCTTCAAAACATATTATGAAGCCTTGTACAACCTCAAAAGGGACCCCAAAACAGCCCAACCAACCCAAGAAAAAATTCACAATTTCCTAGACACACTACAACTCCCCCAAATCTCCCCTGAGCAATTACAGCAGTTGTATGCCCTTTCGAAGCTAAAGAACTGGATAAAACCTTACAAAAACTAGCGGCAAACAAATCTCCGGGACCAGACGGCTTATCAGCGGAGTACTACTGCACATTCAAAGAATTGCTTATTCTCCACCTATTGGAACTGTACAATAACATAGCCTCCTCCGAGAACCCCCCCCCCCCCAAAGAAATGCTTAAAGCCATAATTGTAACTCTCCCCAAACCTGGGAAAAAGACTGACTCCCCACAACATTTTAGACTGATCTCCCTTTTAAATGTAGATATTAAATTATACGCCAAACTAATCGCCAATCGACTAGCTACGATCACCCCTAATCTAATAGACCCAGACCAAGTAGGCTTTGTCCTAAACAGACAAGCCCCTGATGGCACCAGACGAATGTTGAACTTACAAAAAATAGCAGCGTGACGCAAGACACCATCAGCCTTTATAGCTTTAGATGCCGAAAAGGCTTTTTTTTATCAATACATTTTTTATTGAAGTTTCAAAATATATACAGAGAAAAGAAAGAAAATAAGTTCAGAGTGGGTTACAGTTGTACCGGAGTATACATACATAGGGATTTTTATCAGACATTAAAGTTGCAGATATTGTAATCATATTATAATGCATAAGCATATGGGAGGTATCAACACAAGGCAGACAAGGATGTATTCAGAGTGTATCAATGGTATTTAGGTGTGTGTGGGTGGGCTTCTATGGCCAGATTCTCCAAAACAATGTGAATTTTTCATATGTCATTGCATTGATCGCTATGAGTTTCTCGAAGGTTTTGTTTTCTGTGACCATAGCTGAGACTTCTGCTTGGATGGGGGTTAATTGAGTTTTCCATTTCCTTAGAATGTCTAACCTTGCAGCGAGGAGGATGTGAGTGATCACTGGTCTGTAGTTTGGTGGATAGAGCTCAATGCCAATGTTTAAAATGGCTAGCTTGGGGCAGGGGGACAAAGGATACCTGTGCGGTTTGAGATTAGACAGAAAATTTACTTACAGAAGCTAGTTAGACAGGGGCATTCCCATAGAATGTGTGTTAGGTTCCCCACTTGTCCGCAATCTCTCCAGCATTGTTGAGGGGGAAAATTTTGCTAGCCTATAGGGCGTGTAGTACCATCTTGTGGTGATTTTGAGTGACATCTCCCAGTGCGCATTGCTACGGGAGGATTTTTTAATAGAGTTGAGTGCTTGTTTCCATTGGTTGAGGGATATGTGTGTGTTTAGATCCCTTTCCCACTGCTCCATAGCTTTTGTTTTGGAGGGTGGTTGAGCATTGTGTATGGAGTCGTACAAGAGAGATATTTCTCTGCCTGTGTGACTTTCTGCGTTGAGAAATTGCCAAATCCTTGGGTTGACCCTGAGCTCCTGGGGGGGTGTTTCCTGTAGAAAGTGGTGAATGCGCATCATCATATATAATGTTGCCGGGGATAGTTTGAAGGATAAGGAGTCAGTGTATAGCATAGGTATTGCTGTTTCTAAGCATTTGATGGGGATGGGGTTGCTATCCATGATTTTCAGTGTGTTGTTTTGTGTGGAGGTTTGTCTCCAGACTAGTAGGGATGCCTGTGCGGTTGCTGGGAGACCTCGTAAGTCCCACTTGTGCCATAGGTCTAATAGAGTTATGTGGTTCAGATTGTGGGATGGTCTTAGTGCCCTTTCTATGTCTACCCATAGGGGAGTGTCTTCCCTAGAGTACCATTTCCCCATTTGAGCCAAGTGTGTTGCTCTGTAGTAGTTTCCTATGTTGGGGAGGCCTGCTCCTCCTGAGTTGTATGGTTTGTATAGGGTATGGGTCGGGCATCTGGGTTTTTTACCCTGCCAGATAAATTTGATCATGATTGTGTTAATTTTTTTAATATGAGTATTAGAGATGTGGAGTGGCATGTTCCGAAAGAGGTACAGGATTTGGAGAAGGGTGTTCATTTTAAAAGCTGCCATTCTGCCACCCCAGAGTTCTGTTTTGGAAATTCTAGCAAGCTCCGAGGAGATTTTTGTTATGAGTAGGTTAATGTTGATACGTAGAATTGATGCTATATTCACTGTGAGGATGATGCCAAGATATTTTATTCCTTTATTATTCCACGGGAATGGTGTAGAGTTTTGTAGGCGTGTTTTAATTTCTGGTTTAACACCTAGGTCTAGAATTTCAGATTTGGATGTATTCAATTTGTAGTATGAGATATTGCTAAAGTGGCATAGGAGTTTATATGCTGAAGGAAGGGAGTTGATCGGATCAGTAATCATGAGGATTATGTCATCTGCAAAGAGATTTATTTTGTGGGTGGAATTTTGGAAGGAGAATCCTTTGATCTCTTGGTTAACTCTGATCGTCTCCGCGAGGGGTTCAATTATCAGGTTGAAAATTGTGGGGGATAATGGCCAGCCCTGACGGGTTCCATTTGTAATTTTGAAAGGTTTAGAAAGGGTGTTAGATGTGTAGACTTGCGCCGATGGGTTGAGTAAAGGGAAAGCATAGATGCTTTTATCGGCCCTTGAAAACCAAATTTACATAGTGTCTGCTCCATGTATGACCAGTGTACTCTGTCAAACGCCTTCTCTGCATCCAAGGCAAGGAGCAGAGAAGGCGTTTTGGATCTTGTTGCATGGTCTATTATATTCACTATTCTCCTCGTAGCATCCAAGGTTTGGCGGCCTTTCACAAAACCCATTTGGTCTTTTTTAATGAGGGTGGGGAGGAATTTCATAATGCGTTTAGCTAGTAGTTTGGCGAAAATTTATATATCGGAATTCAGAAGTGATATGGGACGGAAATTTGGGGGAGTGGTTGGGTCTTTTCCAGGCTTGGGGATAGTGACTATGTATGCCTGTAACATTTCCGGGGGGAGAGTTTCTTCATCTGATGCTTTTTACATTCAGAAGGTGTAGAGTTAATATGCCATAGAAAATTTTGTAAAATTCATTGGGGAACCCATCAGGGCCTGGGGACTTGCCATTGGGCAGGGAGGTTATAATTTTGTTTGTTTCTGAGCGTGTGAATGGTTGGTTAAGTTCTTTTATTTGATCCGCTGAGAGGGATTGTAGCTTAATTTTCTCCAGGAAGGAGTTTATGGCCGTAATGTTGGGTTGTTGTGTGTCTGGGTTGTCTTTGAGGTTATAGAGGCTACTGTAGTAGGATGCAAATTCGTCCGCTATACCTTGAGGGTGTGAAATTTTGTGTTGTGTTGTTGGGTGTACAATGTGGGATATCCTAGCTTTAGTCTGTTTTATTTTGATTTTCCTCGCCTGGTATTTACCGGCCTTATTGGCCTGCTCGTAGCAGGTTAATTTTAGCCTTTTTAGATGTCTGTCATATTGATCATTAAGCATATGTCTGAGTTCTTCTCTCAGCTTTATCAGGGTGTTCGATATTTGTGGTGATGAGTGCTGTTTATTTGTGGTTTCTAAGGTGTGTATTTTTTCCAGCAGTTCTTTCAGTTTGGGTTTGTATGCTTTTTTAGCCCTTGAGCTTTGTTGTATGCAAATTCCTCAAATATATGCTTTTTGTGCGTTCCATAGGGTCCAAGGGTCTGAAATTGACCCTTCGTTATCCTGGAAGAACTGCTGGAGGTGTTTGCGAATTATAGCAGCATGTTTGGGATCTTGTAGTATTTTCATGTTACAGCGCCAAATATGTTTGTTTTCTCTTGGGGCATTCTCCTCTATGGACAACGTGATTGGGGCATGGTCCGATCATGTAATATCGTTTATTAGAGAGGAGGATACCTGCTGGAGAAGTTCAAAATTTAAGACAAAAAGATCAATGCGTGAGTATGTTCGATGTCTGGAGGAGTAAAAGGTGTAGTTTTTCTCTGTGGGGTGGAGGCACCTTCAGGCATCGAACAAGTCCTCCTCGCGCAGCAGGGGACCCAGAGAGTGTTGGGTGCCACCGCTGCGGGAAGTGGAGTCTGTTGTAGGGTCTACATTAAGATTGAAATCTCCACATACCAGCAAATGTCCAGACCTATAGGGAGAGATACGTTTAAACAACCTGTGGAGAAAACAAAGTTGGTGATTGTTAGGAGCATATACCGTTACCAAAGTGATCGGAAGGTCATTAATGGTGCAGTCCAAGATGATATAGCGTCCTTCTGGGTCAGTGATTAAGTTATTTTGGGAGAAGGAGACTGTGTTCTTGATTGCGATTAAGACTCCTCTTTTTTTCATAGGAGCATTCGCCATGAAGATGTGGGGGAAGTCTTGAC
Organism: Glandirana rugosa; assembly: GCA_018402905.1. Classification (NCBI taxonomy): domain Eukaryota; kingdom Metazoa; phylum Chordata; class Amphibia; order Anura; family Ranidae; genus Glandirana; species Glandirana rugosa. The sequence continues at coordinate 132,677 of BLSH010352869.1, read as the reverse complement.
GGGTGCATCTGGGATGATCGTTTGCTTGTAGATGGGTCTCCTGGGCGCAGAGCACGTCAGCTTTAGTGTTCACTGCTTCTTTCCATAGCAAGAAGCGCTTTGCTGGGTGGTTTAGTCCATTTACATTCAGTGACAATATTTTAATGGTCATCGGGCGTCTTTTGGTCAGTGTGTATTAAAGCTTGTCTGAATCGTGTTGTCCTCCGTAGCATAGTGGTGTGAGTCTCATAAAGCTGGTTCTTTGAAAGACTTCTTGTGGGGCGTCCGGTAGGTACGAAAGGATTGGTAGAGAACAACAAAAAAAAGAAAAAACTGGAACAGTAAAAAGAGAGCCAACGTTGGCTCGTGAACAAGTTAAGGCGTTGGGTTCATGTGGAGGCCAGATGGAAGTTCATATCCTTGGCCTGGGACTATGTATTTGCAGTTGTTGTTGAAGTAGATGCGCAGGGTTCTCCGTTGGTGGGGTGTTTTTTGGCAGGACATTTACGGGATACCACTTGCCATTCTTGGTTGAGTGGTGAGGGTGGCCGATCTTGCTGTGAGATAGGTGTGTTCGTGGGGAGTATACCCCATAATTGCAGTAGATGCATGCCTTCCTCTAAGGTTGAAATAGTGTTTGTGGAATCTTTGTAGGATATTGACAGGGAGGCAGGGTATTTCCACTTATGCGGGATTTTGTGGTTTCTCATCGCCTTGGTAATGGTTGCTAGATTTTTCCTTCTTTGGAGTGTGTGCCGGGATAAGTCAGGGAGGAATTGTAGGCCGGAAAGTTCCTCTGGGAGTGGGTGAATTTTTCTAATATGGGATGTAATCAGTTCTTTCGCTTGAAAGTGGTGCATTTTTAGCAGCACATCTCTGGGTGCGTCTGGGGAGATAAAGGCCGGTTTAGGAAGCCTGTGTATTCTGTCAATTTCCAAGTCAGATTGTGACAGGGCCGGTGCAAGCTTGGAGAAGAGGTCCAGTACATGTTGTTTTAGCTGGTTAGGGAGTATAGCCTCTGAGATTCCTCTTATTTTAATGTTCGAACGTCTCGACCTGTCCTCCAGGTCCGCGACCTTGGCTTTCAGCCATGCTATTTCTTCCGCTTGGTTACTGTGTGCGTCTACCATGTGGTTATATGATGTTATGCATGTTTCCATAGATGTTTCTACAGAGTCTACTCTTTGTCCCAATTCATGCACCTCGCTGCGGATTTGGGAGAGGCATCCCTTAATGTCACTTTGTAGTGAGGAACGTAGGGACATTAGCATGTCTTTCAGGGTTAAATCAGATACCGGATTCCCCTGGGTGGGGAAGTTAGAAATGGGGTCTTGCGTGGCCTGTGTGTTAAATGGCTGCTGGTGGTCTCCTGTCTCCATGTCAGTCCCTTGTTTGTGAGGTGTCTCCTTGCGGGGCTTTGCCTTAGCTGGGCTGCGGGTTGTGGTTGAGGATGAGCCCGAGGAGTCCCCAGAGTCTGGGTTTCCTACCTGCTGGGGGATGCGGGGCATTGTTGTGCTGGCGTGGTCTCCCATTGCCATCCTCGAGTCTGCATTCAGCAGCGTGCGCGTGCCACCGCCATGTTGCCAAGGTCTGCGGCCTGTTGGCTGGAAGTAGCTAGCCAGTTTCCTGAGCTGGGCCTGGTGATTCTTGCGCCTGGTCATCGCTGCCTGTGCTCTGTGGAGCTTCTGGGTCAAGTATGGTGTTGTTTATAGCCGAAGAACCCGCTCGTGAGGCTGTGTCCCAGAGTGCCCGAGCGGAGCTACAGCTTCAAGCGTCTGTCCTCATCGCCGGTGGCCACGCCCCCCAAAAAGGCTTTTGATAGGGTACATTGGGGGTACATGATGGCGACCCTATCAAAATTCGGACTAACTGGTTTTATCATATCAGCTATTTCAGCGCTTTGCACAAAACCATCCGCTCAGGTCAACGCGGCCTCAGTTCTGTCAGAGGAATTCACTATCAAAAATGGTACACGCCAAGGCTGTCCACTCTCTCCCATAATTTTTACTTTAGTGATGGAACCCTTAGCAGCAGCAATGAGGAACTCCCCAGATATAATCGGAATTGAGGAGGAGCAAAACACTACACCATAGGACTCTTTGTTGACGTCGTCATACTTACCCTAACCAAACTTGAAAGTTCAATCTTAGCAGTGAACGACCTCATACATAGTTCTGGTGAGATTTCTTATTATAAAATCAATATAGCTAAATGCCAAGCGTTGCCCATAAACTTAAACCACAAAATCAAGGTGAAAATGAAAGACCTTTTCCCATGCCACTGGGACGCTACATCAGTCCAATATCTAGGCATACGAATTACTACTACATCATGAGCACTATACGCAGCTAACTATAAGACCTTACTCGGATCTATCCAATCTCACCTTTCTAGACTAAATATGCAATGTCTGTCCTGGTTGGGCGGCATAGCCACATTCAAAATGGTAGTCTTGCCAAAGATATTATATATGTTCAGAACAGTACCGATCCCAATACCCGCCACTTTCTTTAGTACAGTTAATTCCTACTTAAGACAATACATATGGAAAGGTAAAAAAGCATGCATAGCCTTCTCTATCCTAACTAAGCATAAACTCAAAGGAGGAATGGGGGCTCCCTCACTGATAGACTATTATAGAGCAGCTTTGCTGGACCAAATTAAGACATGGCTTGACCCCCACGCCTCTAAACCCTGGGTTACGATAGAAAAACACATGCTACACTGCAAATGTTTTAAAAGCTTGTTATTAGCAGCCGCTCTAACCTACCACTCAAATTATATGACTGTCCCTCCATCCAAGCCTCTATAGAGGCATGGCAAGACTTATTAAAACTGAAAAAAGAAACCACCCAAATCCACATAACTAAAGCCCCTCTTCAAATATTAAAATTTTTGATTCCTGACTTCTCTGTCAAAACATGGATAGACCTGGGATATACATCCTGGGATGCAGTTCCAGAAGAACAAAAAAAAAAGGTTTATACAGGAGCAACCAAATAAGAAATTTACTGAAAGTATCTCGAGTTACTACCATAAACATAGACAAAAACATATGGGACTTCTACCACAACTATACCTACACTAAAGCAGGCATCTCGCACATATATGCCTTGTTACAAAAAAACACCCCTCTTAAACAAACACAGGCCATTCAAAATTGGGAAAGAGACCTAGGGAAGTCGTATACGGAACATCAATGGGAAAAAGCACTTCAAAATGCCATAAAAGCAACACATTGTGTTCTTCACTGGGAAAATTGCTTCAAACTAATCTATAGATGGTACCTAACCCCAGTACGTCTAGGGTGTATGTACCCTGACTCTCCCACAGATTGTTGGCGCAACTGCGGACAGAGGGGCCACCTACTTCACATCTTGTGGCATTGTCCATCGGTAATTAGCTTTTGGCAGACCACATTCAAACTGATATCTAAAGTTGTAAATCAAATTGTTTCTCCCACCCCTGATCTAGCTATCCTAAATCTAACGATAGAACAATTCCCCCCAGAGACTAGACAGGTAATAATATATATCTTATATGCAGCTAGACTGTCAATTATGCATAGTTGGAAGAAAGATCTAGCCCCCAATGTAACAGAAGTCATCTCCAGAACAAACCTACAATATTCTCATGAATATGCTTTTGCGAGGGCAAACAATAAAACCGAGAAATTTCTTCAAACCTGGCAAAGCTGGTCTAAGCTCTTTTAAAGATTACACTGGCCACCCTGGAAGGAGAGAAATCTCACGGACATTCTGATTAATCTACAGTTAAATAACTGGTATGGACACGCGATAGCAGTAGCTTTGGCTAAAATTCACTACACAGTTATCCTGTTAAGTTAGTAATTTTGTTGAACGTACGCACCTACTCTGTACGTAATTGTTCTTGCACTATCCCTCCGCCTTCTATTGGAATTCTGTTATATTGTACACTAACTACTACTAAGGCTAAACACACATCAGCCTGTCCAGAGTGTGAACCCAATGGGGTGACAGGCACTTCCTGGTGAGAGTGGGAAGATATATTAGATATGTTTAAAAATATTAAAACCTATCAAAACTTGATGACTTTAATGTACTGCTCTGTAAAATACGGATTGGATTTATTCCTTCTTTGTAATTGTTTTACTTGCTCTAAACTCAATAAAAGTTATTGTTTAAAAAAAAAAAGAAGGTTAACTCTTTGTCAACAGGGTGTTGGAGTCTCCAAATGTTCGAGAAGTTCAGAGATCTCATTCTGGAGGCAAAGTGAGTGGGCACAGGAGCTGGTTGTGTGGGAATGTCCCTCTTAGTGGAAGATCTGTCCTCCAGAGGGTGAAGGATGTCATTGAAATCTCCTCCTACGATATGGGGAAGATGGGGATGTTTTAGTAGGCATAATGAAAGGTCTCCATAGTGTTGTTTGCTTGGACTGTTGGGGGCTAGGAATGGGCCGAACACCCCCAGGTTCAGTACACACCAGAACATGCGAACAGACAAAAAGTTCACTATGGGACCTAAACATGAAAAATCAAAAGTGCTCATTTTAAAGGCTTATATGCAATGTTATTGCCCTAAAAAGTGTATGGGGACCTGGGTCCTGCCCTAGGGGACATGTATCAATGGAAAAAAGTTTTAAAAGCAATCGTTTTTTCAGGAGCAGTGATTTTAATAATGCTTAAAGTGAAAAAAAATGAAATATTCCTTTAAATATTGTGCCTGGGGGGGTGTCCTTAGTATGTGTGTAAAAGGGCGCATCTGTGTGAGGTGTAGAACCATAGGAAAAATTGTCATTTAAAATCGCGCTGTAATGTATTGCCGGTTCCCGGCATTATAAAAAAAATCGGTGAAAAAATGTGTGTGGGGTTGAGTGGGGTTCCCCTTCCAGTCCAAACCAGGCACTTTGGGTTTTGTTTGGTTATTAAGGGAAACCCCGCACAAACTTTTTTTTAAAAAATAGACGTGGGGGGTCCCCCTAAAATCCAAACCAGGCCCTTATCTGAGCATGCGGCCCTGGCCGCTTAGGATGGGGGGGAACGAGTGAGCGCCCCCCCTCCTGAACCGTACCAGGCTACATGCCCTCAACATGGGGAGTATGGGTGCTTTGGGGGAGGGGGGCTCTGCCCCCCACCTCAAAGCACCTTGTCCCCATGTTGATGGAGAAAAGAGCCTCTTCCCCCAAGCCTGGCCGGTGCTTGTGGGGGTCTGCGGGTGGGGGGCTTATCAGAATCTGGAAGCCCCCTTTAATAAGGGGGCCCCCAGATCCTGGCCCCCCTATGTGAAATGTGAATAGGTTTGGGATACATTGTACCCCTACCCATTCACCAAAAAAGGAGTGTAGAGTAGTTTTTCCTCTTCATCTTCTCTCTTCTTTCACCGCCACCGCTCTCTCCACTGCTGAAGTCCGGCCCTTGTGCGTCTTGCAATATGGGTGGTCTTCACGATGACAGTTCTTTTATAAGAAGGGGTGGGGCTATCCAGTGACGTAAATGGGTGACCCACCCCCTCTGACATAACATGACGTCAGAAGGGGATGGGTTCACTCATTTACGTCACTGGGTGGCCCCGCCCCTTCTTATAAAAGTACTGTCATTGTGAAGGCCGCTCATTGTGTGAGACGTGCAGGGGCCGGACTTCAGCAGCGGAGAGAGCGGCGGCGGTGAAAGAAGAAAGAAGATGAAGATGATGATTGAAGACAGGAAGCAAGAAGACTAAAAGAAGAAGCAGAAGAAGGACTGGGCCAGGAGAAGAAGAAAGAGCTATTTTACAAAATAAAGGACTTGTCAAAAACTGCCTCTTGTTTTTTTTTACACTACACTCCTTTTTTGGTGAATGGGTAGGGGTACAATGTACCCCAAAACTATTCACATGGGAGGTCGAGATCTGGGGCCCCGCTCCCACCATAAGCCCCCTGCCCGCAGACCCCAACAACCACCGGCCAGGGTTGTGGGGATGAGGCCCTTCTCCCCATCAACATCGGGACAAGGTGCTTTGGGGGCGACCTCAAAGCATCCTCCCCATGTTGAGGGCATGTGGCCTGGTATGGTTCAGAGGGGGGGCACTTGCTTGTCCCCACCCCCTCCTGCCATGCCAGGGATCCATGCTCAGATAAGGGTCTGGTTTGGATTTTGGGGGGACCCCATGCCATTTTTAAAACAATATGGCACAGGGTTCCCCTTAAATTCCATACCAGACCTGAAGGGCCTGATTTTGATTTTGGGGGGGACCACGCATTATTTTTTTAAAAATTTTAGCACGGGGTTCCCCTTAAATTCCATACCAGACCCGAAGGGCCTGGTTTGGATTTTGGGGGGAACCCCACGTCATTTTTTAAAAAAAATTTTGGTGCGGACCCTGCTGTTGTAAATTAGTTAAAAAATTGTGATAAAATCCCTCAGTCAAACATGTGTGCGAAAAATTGGGTCTTGGGTGCTGGAGGTTCTAGAACATTGTAACCCCTTGCAGTTACCCTTGTTGGACGGAGGAACTGGGCCTGATGTTGTAAATTAGTTTACAAATTGTGACTAGAGATGAGCGAACTTCTAGAAGTCCGGGTTCTTCTGGTTCGGCCGAACTTCGGGACAAAGTCCGGGTTCGGGTCCGGACAGAACCCGAACTTTGTCCCGTACCCCGAACCCCATTGATATCAATGGGGACACGGACTTTTAGGCACAAAAAAGGCTGTAAAATAGTCCTGGAAGGTCCTAGAGGTCTGCAAAAGGAAGGAAATGTGGGTAAGGGTGGGACAAGTGACCTTCAAAGACTGTGTCAAACTTCTACTAAAATCTTGTCAAGATACCGGAGATGGCAATTAATTATGAAAAGTCTTGGTAAAACTTCTACTAGAGGTAAAAACGTAAAAAATACAAAAATAAAAAAATTTTTATAAATTTCAATAAAGGGACAGGGGTAAAGAAACATCCAGTGAACAGGGTGGGAATGGGTGTAAAGGAAGGAAAACGTCTGGAGATCCTGGAAGGTCCTGATAAAATGTCGGAAAAAACACGGATTTTCAGGCACAGGGGTAACTATAGTTACCCCAAGCCCCATGCCCTG
>BLSH010352869.1:98528-113688 GCA_018402905.1 Glandirana rugosa | reverse complement strand
TCTGGTAGTGCCCTCTGGTAAGGAGGGGAACATTGGGGGAGCACGTGTGACTCACATCAAAAGCTTTGAATATGGAAAATTATTGAACTGTCACCTTTGAGCACTTTGCACCTTTATTATAAACAGATGATGATAAACTGATATTCACCGAAGATCCAGACTGAGAAAAGCGGATTAACCATTTCTTATCACATACAACAAAAGGATTTCCTAATTTGTTTGTTTTTTGGTTTATGGACACATTTGTTGTTTTTCTGAGGAAAGCAGCACGCACATACCAGACCCTAAATTTGGACTGTACATATACTCTTAAATATTTGGTTACAATTTCTAGAAAAGTTTTTTATTATTTAAGTTGTGCGTTTTATTTATATTTATTTTTTGTTAGTGACGTTGCCTTACAATTTTTATGTGTTTAATTATAGCACTACAAACACAACATATACATCATTTTTCAAGCACCCTTTGCACATTTATGGACTAACACGGAAATCTACACTGAAACTATTGCATTTTATTAGCGTTTTTTGCACTGACATACACTATTTTCCCTTATACCCAAAGCTCAGACAGCGCCACACCCAAACCTCATTCACTTTACTCAGGAGAGGCACATGCCTTTCTGTCGAGGAGCTTGGTTGAAGTGAAGGCAGTCTACACTGGGTGAGGAGGAGTGACGAGTTTCAGTACTTTAGTTGCTTAGGAGAGTCTTTTCTTGGGCTCCTTTGGTCCAGTAGATGAGTTGTTGCATAAGATGCGTTTGGATGGTTTCAGTGTGTAGAAGCACGGAGTGAGTGTCAGTATATTTCTGCTTCTGAGGGGTCTTGGAACATGAGTTGGTCCCCGTTTGGAGCTTTAAGGCGAAGTACCACTGGAAAATCCAGAGTAAATTGTATTTGGCACTGAAATAGCTGTGAGCAGAAGTTTTGAAATGCCTTCCTCTTTTTGGAGACTTCAATAGCATAATCAGCAAAAATTCATATTTTGATGCCATCTATCTGCAATGTTCTTGAGTGATAGAATTGTCGAAGGATGTTGGTTTTGTCAGCGTAGTTCAGGTATCTGGCTTTGATGGGATGTAGGGAGGTTTGTACTGGCTTGTATGGACCCAGGCGGTGGGCTTTTTCAGCCATCGCAGGTGCTGCAAGGCCGAGATCCTCTGGAATGCATCGGGTGCAGAAGTCGGATAAATACTGGTTTTGAAGCGATTCAGGAATTCCGACGAAGCAAAGATTTTTGCGTCTTGAACGATTTTCCAGGTCCTCGAGTTTTTGAATGATAAATTGATTTGTTTTGTCCTCCGATTGTTCCGTACCTTGCAGTTGGTACAGCTCATCCTCCAGATTCAATATCTGTTGCTCTGCTTCATTCCGTCTAGCTGAGTGTTCTTTTAAGTTTTTATGTATTTGGGTCATATTGGCGTGGATCACCTTCTCCACCATGGCCTCAATGATGGGAGTGAGGAGTGCGTGCAATGTGCTCGGTGTCACTGTCCCCCCTAGGTTGGGGGGTGGCGAGCGGGGCATGTCCCACTTCCATCCTTGTGTCCCCCGATATTGCTGTGTCAGGTATGTTTGGTGATATGTTGGACCGGGCCGTAGGCAGGCTGGCCGAAGCCGCGGAAGCACTGGCCGGAGCTGCGGATGGGTAGGCCGAAGCCGGGGCCTCGATTTCCGGCTGGTGCTGTAGTTGCGGCCGCTACACCATTTTTTCAAGATATCGGTCCATGTTGGAGTGAGGGGGAGCCGCTGGTGGTGTTGGGGGGTGGAAACGGGCATCTGGGTAGGTATGATTTGGAGGCACTCGTCGGGAGCTCTGCTGTGAGACAGCTAATCCATACGGCACCACAACCGGAAGTGAAGTGCTCCTTTCAATTGAAATTAACTATTATATATTTGTTAGCTTCCAACCCAAAATTCTCCTCTGTTTCGTGGTCCACAAATAACTTGGCTGTGTGGATCATTGCAGGCTAGATCCATGGTCCAAATTGGATTAGTTTGCCATGCAGTTAGCCTCCTTAATAAGCTGTTAGTGCACTTTCTTAGTGAGTATTTAATGCAGTATGTGATGTTGTCACACAAAAGTGCACCAGACTGTCAGCAACATCAACTGGGAGGTTTACTTTCAAAAAATGGCCAATGCCTGGATAAACCATAGATGTTATATTTCCAAGCTCCACTTACATATTAAAACCCACCTTGCCTCTAGCTTGGGTGTGATGTCATCATGCCCGATTGGGCTGAGCAGTGCAGTATTTTTACGTGTCTGATTTTGAGTTTGTAAATACCCTGTTTTTATTAATATTTGTTTTTTTACTGGTTATACTATGGCGTTCCTCTTTTACTCTTTATACACTGGATACTATTGACCACATTTATACAGGATGACTAGATTGGTTGGATCATTCCTTGGTTCTAGGAGTATCTGCAGAGGTTTCATAAGCGCTATTGGCCCTTCTAATTTTAGAGGTATAATAGTCTGGTAAGCAGCTTGTGGCTACTAAAGTGGTGGTGCACTGGATTTTTTCACAAAATCAGTCAAATGTGAATTTTATTTATTGTCACGTATCACCATTGTCAAATGGGTACACAATGTTGTTCATATGAAGATGATTTATGAGCACTTATGTATTTACTTTATGTGTTTAATGATTTATGTTTTTGTAATGTTTATTGAATTAAAGGGAAGTCCAACATATATTTTGTTTAGTTTGTATGATATTTTGTATCTTAATATCAAATGAGTGCAGCTGTTCTGATTTATAACATATGGTGGGGTTGCACTGAGAGCAGGTTTATATATACATTTTAAAATGTCTTAATCACCTTTGTAGAACAGCATTGTAAAACAAAAAAAGAGCCGAGGAAGTGGATGTGTGTTTTTGGACTGCTGTTGTAAATGGTGGTTCAGAAAACACACACAAGCAGCCAATACCTTCTTATTGGCTGTGATCTGAGCAATCATTAAATTGTTTACATCACAGACACAATATAAACACTGGATCAGAGTAGCTCTGAGCATTGTGATCACTGTGATGAGATCACCTTGAGGTGCCCATTTTCCAAAGAGGGGTCATTCACACTGTCCTATTTTTATTTTATATGTAAGAAAATGATATCACTGCATACAATAGCTTGACGTCAACACAGAAAAAATAACTTTTAATCCAAACTCTATACCACTTATAAATAGGTTAAAAGGTAAGGGGCCCATCAACCTCGGGGTACACCACTAATAACCGTTCAGAAAATTCAGAGTATGAATTATTAATCAATTCTCCCCAAATAGTCAGTTTTCTATCTAATTACAAAGTGAATTCTTTAAGCCTATAGACTTTAACATACACATTAACTGTGTGGGGGAACTTAGTCAAATCCAAATATACAGTATTTATAGCCATTCCTTTGTCTACATTTTTGTTTACTCCCTCATAAAAAAAGAAATCAGATTTGAGTGACAACTTCAGTCTTTAATGAATCCATGTCGTCTATTGTTTAAAGTATTGTTTTCTAGCAAAAACGTTTCTATGTGTGTATCTTCCTGACAATAAAAGTTAAACAAACTGGTCTGTAGTTACTTGGCAAAGACTTTGATCCCTTTTTAAATATAGGCACCACATTAGCTTTGTGCTAATCTAGTGGTACCAAGCCAGTCAATAAAGGGTCTTTAAAATTTAGAAACAATGGCTTCAAAATAACATAACTCTAAATTTTGCGGACATTTGTGTTTAAGATATCTGGTCTGGGTGCTTTATTTACCTTTATTTTGTCAAAATGTTTCTACACCATATCAATTTTGAGCCATTGAGGTCTTTTGGGGGCTATTTCAATGCCATCCCCATTTTGTACTTGAGTACCCCTATTTTTCTTCATATACAGAGCAGAAGAAAGTATTTCATAAATTTGCCTTCTTTTTGTCCCCGGTCATTAACTCTAAATTACCTTTTAAAGGGCTTACACGTGTAGAACTATTTTACTATTATGAATAATATAAACTATTCAACATAGGGATTCTGAATAATGAAACATTAATTCACTAAAGGAGCAGAGGCTGTTCACTTATCAAAGTAAATGCTACCATTTCAATGCAAACATTGCGAGACAAAGTAAATCTGTGTTCACTTTGAATTCCCAGTCATGAACCATGAACCACAATAATAATTCCAGTCTGTCTTATTTTCCTCACATGTTATTAGTTATTTATATTAAACGCCGTTTCCACCAGATTTAACACTCACTTTGAAAAGCCTTCATTCCTTTAGTAAGGAGGGAGAGATACATATGCTTTAAGTAAAAAAAGAGTCAAAATCAAATCATGGACTGGTTTAACAAAATTTCATACATGAAAATATGAAAATAACCTTAATTGCATTGTATGTCAGCTTTGGAAATGGTATTTTTTATAATTTTCATATGAACGCTTAAATATATTTTTTATGTCTAAACCAATCAGCTTCTATAAAATGTATTGAAACATTTGCTATGAAAATTTCATAGCCTCAAGTTGTCAGCATACCATGATATCAAAGTAGATTCACCCTGTTCTGTTTAACCTTTTGCATTACAACCACATTGAAAGATGAGATCCCTGAATAATACAAGTCAGAAATGTTTCTGTGTTTGATTTTCTGTTGCCAGGAATGTGTTCTTGTTTGGAGAGTTGGACTGTTCTATATATTACCTAAATATATTTTCCAACTCAGCTCGGTGCAATAACATCCCTGTATTATTCTGCAACAGTAATTTTCAACATTTTTATCTCACTAAAAACCAAAGCCTACATTTTATATATAGAATAAAATACGTAAATTAATTTTAGATCTGGTCCTTTAGTTTTTAACTACTTTCTTCTGGTCTTTAAGCAGTTTTTAATCCCTTTACCTGGATTATGCTTGTACGCATTTTTACACTTGCATGCAATGTTTTCAGAGCTGCCAAGATTTTAAGGGGGATGCTCAAGGGAAATAGAATGCTAACGGCGGGATGTTGGATGGAATCATTCCTGTCAGCTTTAGAAATGCTGGTTTCTAAAGCTGCCTTAGCAACCTGACAAGGCATTTTAAGTAGATTCCTACTACAAAAATATATCATTATAGAGCCAGAAATAGGACCTGCTAAAATATCATCCATATAGTTTTGAGGCCACTAATTTTAATGCTTACCTTATGACTGAATAAGAATTTAAGAAATAAACTGAGGATGAATAGTTTATCAATTGATTTGTTAATATTATTTTCATTTTTCAAATAAAAATAAATGTTGGGTTTCTATTCCTAATATACATTCCAACCTTTTATATAATGGCCATTATCATTTTCCATGTATTACAAAAATACAAAAAATGAATGTGACATTTTTGTTTGTTCTTTCAGATTGGAAGTATGCTATTGTATCCCTTATTACCTGAGGATGAGACAAGGATAATAACTTCCACAAACAACTATCTCTATCAGATCCCAGGCCACAGTATGGTTCAGGGGCAGTGAAGCAGGTGTTCAGCTTCACTAAGAGTGATATGTCAGCTTGATACTTTTAATGTGTTCTGGGGATCTTGTGATAGCTTCATTATTCATTTTTGAAGGCTAAGAAACAAACCTTGAAAAAATAAACTCTGGACATATATTAAAAATTGTAAGGGTTAATTCAAAGAGACCTACAGGGAGAGTGGTATAGTGTCATAGTGGCAGAATTTGTGTGGATATTAAACTGAATATAGAGATAGAGGATTTGCCCTGTGAAATGAACGGGTCAATACCTTTAATTTGATCAGAACTATAATAGCATCCCCAATAGTATAGTGTTCCCAAAAATGCAGTGTTAGCAGGATCAGCCCAGACACCTACCAGTGCCTGAGTGCAGGATCAGTAGATCACTGTCACTTCCAATACACAGCACACAAAACCACAGCATTAGCAGAGTTACGCCTGATCCCTACTAGCACTAGCAGTTAATTTTTATAGTGATTCAAGTAGTCTCTGACACCCCGATGCTTTTTTACCTGTGAGTCACACTAAGTATCTGTAAATTTAGTGGCCAAAATGTCAAATAGAAGGTACACTAGTGAAGCTAAGGTCAGGCGTACCCGACCCCGTTCTTCTGTTGCAGAGGTGCAGCAATCGCATGGTTCTCTGCAGCAGAGAGCCAGTACTAGTGCTGCTCAACCTTCTGGTGATCTGGCAAGCACCAGCGGCCTAGTACATCCTGGTCAAAGACAAACCAGCACTGCAATAACACTTGGTGATGTGGCGAGTCCCCTAAGTGCAGTTTAAGCTGGTGTGGTGGATAACACAAGTAGTGTCCCACAGCCACCAATAATTCACACACAGACCCGTAGAGCCCATAGTGCCCTTACTGATGCGCTTGCAAATCCTGATTGTCAGCCCACCACTTCTGCAGCACTCATACTTCACCCATTCACTGGCCAACCCAGAATTCTGGTGGAAACTGCAGATTTTACTTCCCTTGACTTCAAGGAAGATCTGTTCTGTATTGTGGACCAAAGCAATTTATATGCTGGTCAATTTATTGCTGCAAAACCAAATTTTACCCTTGCCAGAGAATTTGGCTGAAAACCTATAATGGTTCCTGTATTTAAGACCTTTCTGGACCTATCCCTCTTCATGGGCATTACTAAAAAGAATGAATTGCGGTCATATTGGTCCACTGACCCAATACACCATATGCCCATGTTTTTTGCTACCATGGCCAGGACTAGATATGAGCAAATCAATGACAATGAACTGTAGTCCTCAGGGTGACTCTGAAAATCATTGGCTCCATAAAATTCGGCCCCTTATAAACCACTTCGACCAACAATTTGCAGCCTTGTTTATTCCTGATCAAGATGTCTGCATTGTTGAGTTCCTGAATACATTTTCTGGCCATCTTGTGTTCAAACAATTTCTCCCCAGCAAGTGTGCCAGGTATGGGGTCTAGGTGTATAAGCTCTGTGACAGGGCAACAGGCTATACATTTCCTGGTTTATGAAGGAAAAGATAGGAGCGTGGAGCCCCGTGACTGCCCAGACTACATAGGGAGCAGCGGCAAGATAGTTTTTTGACTTGGTGTCACCCTTGTTTGGAAAGGGGTATACGTGGACACCGTGCGATCTAATCGCTGAGGCTTCCCCCAACAGCTTGTAGATACCCGACTTAGATGGGGGAGAGAGCCTGCTTGAGCTCCATTGAATTGATTGCAGTAAGATGGAAGGACAAACGCAACATTTTCATTCTGTCTTCCAATCACGCAGACATGGCAGTCAAAATTACTACAGGGACTTGTGTTGTTGAGAAGCCCCTATGTGTCCACTAATACAACCTTAAAATGGGAGGGGTGGACTTCAACGACCAGATAATGGGGCCATAATTAATTGCCCATAAGGCCACATGCTGGTACAAAAAAGTGTCTGTATACCTATTCCAATTGACTCTGTTCAACGCTTATGTACTATAAAAAGTGTTTGGAAGAACTGGATTCTTCCTAAATTCCAGGAAGAGATCATCGCGACCCTTCTGTATCCAGAAAGTGCTGTGACCCAATTTTCCAATCCAAATGTAGTGAGCTGGCTGCATGAGAGGCATTTTCCGGATGTCCACCCTGGTACCCCTAAAAAAAAGATCACCCCAAAGAAGATGTTGTGTCTGTGGAAAAAGTAGACATAGGCATGACATCCGCTATTATTGTCCCTCCTGTCCTGGCCAACCTGGTCTCTGCATCGGGGGCTGTTTCTGTCGCTAGCAGACACTAATGGAGTATGAGCATAGGGTACAGCAAGGCACAGTCCTAGGGCACACTTTCACACAGGGTCTCGAAAGATGTTAGATGGCCATCGCATTTTGAGAGACCCTAGCCAGGAATGTTTACAGTTACAAATAAAATTATAAAAAAATAAAGAATTAAAATAATATATATATATATATTTAAAAAGCCAAAAATAGTTGTCGTTTTATTGTTCTTACTGTATTTTGTGCTATACTGTAATTTTTTATTGTTACTGTGTTTTATTGTGTTTGCTTTGCAGGTATGTCATTCTATTGTTATACTGTACTGTTTCTGTGTTTATTGTTTACCTTTGTTTGCTTTGTAAGTATGTGATTCTACTTTTGTACTATAATGTTACTGAGTTTTATTGTTAACTATTGTTTGCTTTGCAGGTACGCCATTCAGTTGCAGCACTGATTTGTTAATTTTGACAGCAACAGGGTTTGCTCCCACAATATGTAAATCTGTGACAGCACTGTAGGAGGTGATTTCACCACCGCAGTTAAAAAAACAGCATATATTCAAAAGCATAGGGACAGGGGAGGATATAGGGGTGGATCACCCCTATGTTTTGGTATATATTTTTGTTTAACTTTTCTTGGCAAAGATGTCTTCATCCACATCGATTGATGTGAATGGAGGAATCTGCTAGGTTATTTTTTTCATTCAGCCCATGGGCTGAATGAGAAAAAGAGTGGTGCATGTATGCCCGTCATTGTGGGTGGATGCAGGGCGGTATTCTAATGGTGGACATATCACCAATCAATCAATGAATGGAGGGATCTGTTATGTTCTCTTTTTTTCATGCAGACTCACTACAATATATGCCCAACAAGGACCAGCAACGTACTGGTATGTTACTGGACTTTGAGTGGTTATATCGGAATGATGCCTGCAGGTTTAGGCATCATTTTGGCATCATTTTGGTATAGTTTTTTAGAGGAGGGATTGATGGAAATCACAGTATAGCCGGGTAGGGGCTATATATCCGTATATATATACGTATATATACAGTGCTGGAACTGTGATCTATACAGCCCCATTCATACTTTAAGGCAGTGACTTATGGATATATAGCACCTACCCGGCTATACTGTGACTTCCATCAATCCCTCCTCTTGATTATTCTGGTCCACCTCAGTGGCTCATGGTCATCACCATACTGCCATTATCTATTACCCAATATTTGATTGGTTTTCCCCTCAGGGGGACAGCAGTGAACCTACCCATAATATACTCCGGAAGTGGTTTTAATTGTCTTGTCTTCCCTATATGTGTGTGTTTTATGGTGACTAGTTTACCCAGCCCGGGAGACCTTCGGACTCCCTAGGGCATGGTGGTGTAACCTCCTTTTATTCATGTAGATGCTAAATGATATGTGATTTTTCATTTGTATTTGAATAAAGTAAATTGACTTATAGGAATCTCTACTGGTTACTGCCCGTCTCTCATTAATTAACCTCTAGGTCCCTGGGGTCTTCCCAGGGAC
Organism: Glandirana rugosa; assembly: GCA_018402905.1. Taxonomy (NCBI): domain Eukaryota; kingdom Metazoa; phylum Chordata; class Amphibia; order Anura; family Ranidae; genus Glandirana; species Glandirana rugosa. The sequence goes on along the minus strand of BLSH010352869.1, from coordinate 104,439 downwards.
ATGCTATGTTTTGTATAATGTGTGGCATAAGCTTCTAATGTTGGGCATACAATGCCAAGACAGTTCAACCCCCCAAATGACCCAATTTTGCAAAGTAGACACCCCAAGATATTTGCTGAGAGGCATGTTGAGTCAATGGAATATTTTATATTTTGCCACAAGCTTCTGAAAAATTACAAAAATATATTTTTTTTTACACAAAGTTGTCACTTAAATGATATATTGCTCAAACATGCCATGGGTATATGTGAAATTACACTCCAAAATATATTCTGCAGCTTCTCCTGAGTATGGTGATACCACATGTGTGAGACTTTTTGGCAGAACCCTGAAAACCAATCATCGCCTTTTTAGACTTTCTAAAGCAGGGGTGTCCAAACTATCGCCCTCCAGTTGTTCTGGAACTACAATTCCCATCATGCCTGGTTATGTCTGTGAATGTTATAGTTTTACAATGCCTCATGGGACTTGTAGTTCTGCAACAGCTGGAGGGCCGTAGTTTGGTCACCCCTGTTCTAAAGCAGTTTTTGGACAACCAAACGTCCAACTTTTGTCCAGATTGGCTGTCGGTGGTTTTGTCTAGCGTACTAACATGAGTCAAGTAATCGTCTGACCAAAGTGAATGTAGTGACGTGTTAGGATCCTATAAAGAGGAAGTTCAGGTGAATGTGAATTGTGAATTACGGATGCAGGTTTACACGCCCGAACACTTCCTGGATTCTGAGCATGCGTGTTTGCACTTCCAACTTTTTGTTGGGCCAACTTCTGTACACAAGAGCCAATAATTGGCCAACGCCTTGTTGGCCAACAAAAGTTTTCTAGTCTTGCCAGACAACTTCTGTTGGACGATAATCGGAAATCGACTGTCGAGTTGTGCGTAATAAAGGCCCGTACACACGGTATAATTATCGGCCAACAACGGTCATCCAACAGCCTGTTGGCCAATAATCCGACCATTAGTATGAAAGATTCGACAGCCAATTTCCAATTATCATCCAACAGAAGTTGTCTCACAAGACTAGGAAACTTTTGTTGGCCAACAAGGCGTTAGCCAATTGTTGGCTCGTGTGTACAGAAGTTGGCCCAACAAAATGTTGGAAGTGCAAACAAGCATGCTCGGAATCCAGGAAGTGTTAGGTTGCGTAAACCTGAGTCCGTAATTCACAATTCACATTCACCTGAACTTCCTGTTTATAAGCTCCTAACACATCAATACATTTGCCTTGGTCGGACGATTACTTGACTCATGTTAGTACGCTAGACAAAACCACCAACAGCCAATTTGGACAAAAGTTGAACGTTCAGTTGTCCAACAATCGTTGCGTGTGTATGAGGCTTTATGGTCAGTTTATTGGCCAACAGACTATTGGACAACCGTTGATGGCTGATAATCGTAGCATGTGTATGGGCCTTAACCTCCCTGGGGGTATGATTATGTAAAATTTTTGGTGCTGAAAGCGGTACGATTATTTTGCATGGAAATTTGGTGTTTTATATTGTAGGCCTGTAATTCTTAGGAATAACTCACTTAAATCTATCCAAACAAGAGTCTAGTAGACATCCCGGTTATGATAAAGTTTGAAACATGAAATCATAAATTATAATATAATAAATAACTATAAATAATTATCAAAAATAATAACGTAATAGTAATTAAAATTATTCAATAATGTAATCAAATCAAAAACACTGAAATTTGCTCAGTTGCAGAGTTGTCACTGTCGTCACTTTCAGTTTCTGATGATAAATTTCCCCAAAAATCAGTATCACTCAATTCTGCAAATGATTCTTATTTACTATCACTGTTTTCTAGCTGATCAAAAACCTCTTTTGATGTAAAGGGACACTTTTTGGTTGCCATGGACACTCTCAAGTTTCCAGGCAGAAAGAATGACATTTATAATATAAAAGTGCATGCAGGGCAGTGGGCAAACCACTAGGGACAAAGGAGATGTGAAATGATTTCATACAGTAATCTATAAGATTACAGTGTACTGTATGTGCTGTGTGTGTTTCACTTTTTGAATTTCCCGCCGGTCTCCGTCCCCGTGCGACGCAACGCTCGCAGGGAACGGAGCCTGGCACACAGGAGTCATCTGGCGGTGGACACAGCCCGCAGACACGCCGGGAGACATCGCTGGATCCAGGGGACAAGGTGAGTATCGCTGCCTGGATCCAGCAATGCAATCCCTAGTGTGGCTCTGGGTTACCGCTAATGGTTCTGAAATTCCACCCCGAGCCACACTCGGGATTACCGCCAGGAAGGTTAAGGGAGTAAATTGCTGATTTCATTCCCCATTACCTATCACAGTTTCGGAGGCCATGAAATGCAAAGATAGCACAAAACCCTTCCAAATGACCCTTTTTCAGAAAGTAGACACCCCAAGGTATTTGCTAAGAGGCATGGTGAGTATTTTGAAGCTCTCATTTGTTTTGGAAAATGAAGAAAGTAAAAAAGTTTTTTTTTTCGTTTTGCAATTTTCAAAACTTTGTGACAAAAAGCGAGATCTGTAAAATACTTGCAGTAAGTTGCAGTAACATACTGAAATATACGGTGTTAAACTTGCAGTAATGCATGGAACTTGTCAGGGGCATATTACAGAGCTGCAGTCGCGCAGGCATGTGCACATGCTTGCGTGGGTGCCCACAGGAATTCACCAAGCGGGACACCCACGCGTGAACGTGCACATGTGTGGCGGTGTGCGCTGTGTGCTCACTAGTGTGAATTGGCACCAATGGCCTTTTAAAAGGACAGCAGCTACACTTATGCAGTGCTGTCTGATCTGCAGCTATACCTGTGTTCCTGAGTATCTGCTTTATCTGAAAGACCCGGCTTATCCTGACTATCCTCCCTTCTTCAATCCTGACCCTGGCTTGCCTGACCTTGCTAACCCATTGCCAATCTTGGCCCTTTTCTTTGACTATTCTCTGCCTGCCATCTGATGTACCTGATATCCTGTCTTGACCCGGCTTGTCTCACCATGCTCCAGTCTGCTGATGAATCTGCATCCAGTGCCTGGGATTGCTACTCTGCATCTACTCACCTTTATCAAGCTGTCATCATAACCAGCTGATCTGGTGAAACCTGCACCTGGAACCTTACCAGCCACTGCGGCTTCCACAAGCACTCCTAAACCACTGTGCTTACAGGGCTACTATTCCCGTTCCAGTGGTCCTTGAGCCAGAGTTGTATTAGAGGGCTCCTCCTACAGAAGTCAGGCTCTCCATCAAGGTACATGACAAATGTTACAGTATCAGACATCCATGTCTGAGCCTGCAGGAGGAACAGCATCTATGGAGATTTGCCAACATCTTCAGCCTTCACGCAAGCCATACAGAATCTCCAAGCGGGCTATACCAGATTGGAAGAGCGTGTGCAGACCCTGGTTCCTGAGAGTACCACTACAGCAGCTCCTGCTCCAACCTCACAGACTGATGCTTCTCCCTCCGTGGTGATGCTACCACCTGAACTCTGGGTCCCCACACCTGAAAGATTTTCCAGAGACCGAAGCCAGTTTCATGCTTTCCTTAATGCTTGTCAGCTTTACTTTGCTCTGCAATCCCAGACTTTTTCTTTGGAAGTTACCAAGGTCGGGTTCATCATCTCCCTGCTACAAGGAGAACCCCCGACCTGGGCCCATCGGTTGCTAGAGACATTGTGCACTTAAGCCCACTGAGAGACCTGCCACACTCTTGTGTCTAGACTTAGATCAGAACTTGCTACAAACTGTGCCAACCCCTTACCATGAGTTCATTGATGTCTTCAGCAAAAAGGGAGCTGATACTCTACCCTCCCACTGCCCCTATGACTGTCCGATCAAGCTCCTTCATGGGGCTGAGATCTCATTTGGGCGAATTTTCCCGCTATCCAAACGGGAACAAGAAGCTTTAAAGGAATATGTCAATGAAAACCTTGAAAAGGCTTTATCCACCCATCCATGTCATCAGCAGGGGCAGGAATATTTTTTGTAACTAATAAATACCACTCTCTATGGCCATGTGTGGATTTTCGGGAGCTGAACAAGATAACCGTAAAAAATCACTACCCTTCCGTTGATGCCTGAATTGTTCCAAAGACTAAGAACTGTCAACATCTTCACCAAGTTGGATTTAAGAGGGGCCTATAATTTGATCCACATACGGAAGGGGGATGAATGGAAGACAGCTTTTCGGACCAGGTTTGGCCTTTTAGAATATTTGGTCATGCCCTTTGGCCTTTATAATTCTCCAGCCACATTCAAGCACTTCATTCATGATGTATTAAAGGACTTTCTGAAAATTTTCTTAATCGTCTATTTGGACGATATTCTGATCTTCTCTGGGTCCCTGGATCAACACCGAGAACATGTCCGCTGGGTGCTAGACCGACTCCGACTTTAGACAGACTTTAAGCTAAACCAGAAAAGTGTGAATTTGAACGAAGTAGCATCCAGTTCTTGGGCTTAGTAAATCTCACCGGCAGGAATTGAGATGGACCCACAGAAAGTTTCTGCCATACTTGATTGGCCCGTACCTACAGACAAAAAGGGGGTACAACGTTTTGTGGGGCTCGCAAACTTTTACAGAAAATTTATCAAAGGATTTTCTGCCATTATCACCCCCATTACGCAACTGACAAAACAGCACTTACGGTTCCTCTGGAACTCTGAAGCACAGAATGCCTTTGACACACTGGAAAGACTTTTTACTTCAGCCCCCATTCTCAGTCACCCAGATCCAGCATTACCATACATCCTGGAAGTTGATGCATCAGAATCAGCAGTAGGAGCAGTTATTGCCCAACGGCAAGGTATGAAAGACCTGATGCACCCTGTTTCATTCTTCTCAATGAGACTCTCCCCTGCAGAGAGAAATTATGATGTGGGAGATCAGGAATTACTGGCTATCAAGGCAGCTCTTGAAAAGTGGAGATATATGCTGGAGGGTGCGGTCCATCCGATCCTCATATACACTGACCATAAGAACTTGAAGTTCCTGAGAGCTGCCAAATGACTGAAGCCCCGACAAGCCCACTGGGCATTGTTCTTTTCATGTTTTTCTTAACACATCACTTACAGGTCAGGATCCAAACCAGACGCACTCTCCTGTATGTACAACGATCCCAAAGACCTTGCAGTTCCAGATACTATCTTACCAGATCAGATCTTCTGTCCAAGATTAACCACTTAACAACCGCCCTATAGACAAATGACGTCTACAGAGCGGTTGCTTAATTCTGGGAGGACGTCTATTGACGTCCTCCCAGAATCGCGCTTCCCGCGCACCCCCTGGGGCGCGCGCACGGGAACGTCCGTGACCGTCGGGTCCGGGGGACCCGACTGATCACGGATCGTGTTGAATGGCCGCTGTGAGCGGCCTTTTACCACGTGATCGCGCCGTCAAATGACGGCGTGATCACATATAAACAAGCCGGCGGAAGCGCCGGCTTTTCTCTCCTCTCCGCACCGATCGGTGCAGTGTGAGAGGAGAGAGGGGGGAGAGAGGACGTGCTGCAGCGCTGTGGGCGATCTGTAATGCCCACAGCGCTGCTAGGTGACACAATGCACCCCCCACCATCCATTTACCAGCCATCCACCACCCACCCAGCCATCATCAGCCACCCACCACCCACCCAGCCATCATCAGCCACCCACCACCCACCCACCCAGCCATCCACCCCCCACCCATCCTCACCCAATCCATCCTCACCCACCCACCCATCCATCCATCCATGCTCACCCATCCATCCATGCTCACCCATCGTGCCTACCCATCCACTCGTACCTACCTACCTACCTACTCGTGCCGACCCACCTACTCGTACGTACCGACCTACCCACTCGTACCTACCTACCTACCCACTCGTACCTACCTACCTACCCACTCGTACCTACCTACCCACTCGTACCTACCTACCTACCCACCCACCCAC
>BLSH010352869.1:63222-75967 GCA_018402905.1 Glandirana rugosa | reverse complement strand
GATGATTTTTCAACAATAATGTGTCACTTACAGCAACAGCTGGTCCTATAAGAGTAGGCAATTGTTTTTGAAGAAGAATCTGTCCCTCTAAGCAGAAGCCTCTACCTAGTGAAGTCAGATCACTCAAAGCAGCAGTATGTGAAATCTCAAATTACTCCCACAATCTGATCGTCGTGTACGATCCCACAATCTGATCATTGTGTACGATCGTAACGATCGTTGCGTTAGGCAGAGTTTATTCTGCAATCTCCAACTCTAAGCAGCAGTATTTGAAATCTCAAATTCCTCCAACAATCTGATCGTTGAGCACGATCGTAGTGATCGTTGTTTTATGCAGAGTTTGATCTGCAACTCAAAGCAGCGGTATGTGAAATCTCTAATTTCTGCTATCTGTCCTCAGAGCAACAGCACAGCAGTAGTAAAGTAATCTATCTCAGGATGCAGGATCAGATGTTGCTAAAATGTCTCCAATCTCTCCCTGACGCCGTCAGCTACCTCTCCCAAGAGCATGTGACTGCAGCATCAAGTGACTCCAGCTTATAAAGAGGCTGGGTCACATGATGCACTGGCCAATCACAGCCATGCCATTAGTAGGCATGGCTGTGATGGCTTCTAAGGGCAAACCAGTGAAACGCTTGTTGATTGGCTGCCCTGCAGCTTCTCAACACGTGGAGTAAAATACCAGAACCCCGGACCGAACCCGAACGATTTTTGAAATGTCCGTGTTCGGGTCCCGGACACCCCAAAGTTCGGTACGGACCCGAACGTTACAGTCCGGGTTCGCTCAACACTACTCATGAGCTCTCAACAGCCTCCACTGACAAGGATGATGGTATAGCGCAGGGTGTCCCAGGTTCTTGCAACACATCTGCCAGCAGCACACCACCAGCTGCAGACTACCGCAGACAAATTGTTCTGCCCCATCTGCTGCAGTCACTGCCACCCACATGCCCAGCATCTAAGTTCAAGCTTGCCAAAGCTGCTGGCTTTACAACTCCTGCCTTTCCGTCTGGTGGATTCGGCCCCTTTCCCTGAATTTGCAGAACATTCTGTACCACAATGGCAGGTTCCCAGTCACTAGTTCTTTTCATGTAAGGCTATTCTAGCTCTCTACCATCATGGAAGGCAATGTTGTGACATCATTGGGAAAGGCAGTCAGCAGCAAGGTCCATGTTACTGCTGACACATAGTCCAGCAAGCATGGTCAGGGATGATATATTTCGGTCATAGCACATTGAGAAGGATGCAGGACAGGGCTCAGTGCTGCAGCTTCTTGTGCTGCCACGTCTCCATACTGCTAGTGGTGATGATGTGGGATTTGTCAGCTCCACCCTCCTCCTCCTCCTCCTCCTCTTCCTCTTCCTCCTCCTCCATGCCTTCCTCTGCTGAATTGTCCCATGAACTACAAGTACCCCCGAAGCATTAAAGGGGCTATTCAATGATTGAGACTGGGGGGCGTGGCCTGATGCGGTATGTGAAAGGAAGCAGTTCACAGAGCTCACGCTGGAGATCCTGGCTTTGATCCTTTCCCTCGGCACCAAAATCATCCGAACCGGCATCCACCGCTTGCCTGAGACTCCTGGCACTCCGTGGACCCTTTCCAGCCCCGTTCCACCCAAGAGATGTCCCTCAGAGGAGACAGGGAGGCCGCGATGGAGACCCAAGATGGCACTGGTGGACCTCAGCCACAGTGTGCTCCGCGAACAGCAGACAGACAGCAGCAGGTGGGGGGTAAGTTTGGGGGCCTTAAAGAGATGGTGTCCCTTTTACGCCAGCATCTCCAGAAGATCTGTGAGAGGACCACAGCTGCGGAGTCCCGAATCAGCGACTTGGAGGATCAGCTCCCTCCATTAATGAGGGACTCTAGGCACAAAACAAGACATATAGCACTGGCCAATAACAAGACAGACGATCTCAAAAATCATCTCCGAAGGAACAATGTCCGGATTATAGGTCTCCCAGAAAAGGCTGAGGGCCGGGACCCCACAGAGTTTATTGAACACTGGCTTCAAGATACCTTTGATAAGGACTTTTTCACCCCCCTCTTTGCTGTGGAGAGGGCCCACCGTACGCCACAGAGACCCCTCCCACCTGGCCATCCCCCTCGCTCCATCCTGGCTTGTCTCCTTCATTACAGGGACCGGGAGATTATCCTTCAGCTCGCCAGGGAGAGGGGACCGATTCAATTTAACGGAGCCTTCTTCCCCGACTTCTCGGCCGAAATCCAGAAGAGGTGCGAGAAGTTCTTGGATGTCAAAAATAGATTACATCATCTCCAATTGAAATATGCTATGCTGTAACCTGCCGTATTGAGGGTCACAGCAGAGGGCCAGACACACTTCTTTGAAACTGCCCCTGATGCGGCTGCATGGCTCGATCCTCATGAGCAGGATTTTTGCCGCAGGCGACCCAATCAAGAGGATTGAGGGCCACTATGGACTGATCATGCTGTGTATCTCTGCAAGTATTACACCTTACTAGTTTACTCCCTTCTGAGGGACATTTCTTCTTCTACTATGTTTGCAGCAAAGAAAGCACTGTGACATACAGTTCAACCTTAGCTACTCCATTTCGTTGAACTATGAGTATGTACACCAAAAGCTCACTCTGTTCTATTTCTGTGGCCCGCTGGCCCACTGTTTACTTGTTACATGCCCTGTTGGCAGTTTACCCCCACCACAGTTGGAGGGGGAACAGTTGAGGAGACCACCCCACAACTTTGCCATCTCTGGGTCCCACGGGTCCCTGCACCGACCTACTTGCTTACCAACCGCACCTGACAACCACCGTCACCAGAACTCATCGCTTTGTTTCCTTCTCCCTCTCTCCTGTGGAGGCGATGTGATGTCCCAGAGTTCCAACCTCTCCATATACCTGTTACTGGCAGTTGTGCCTTTACCCTGTACATTACTTCGCCCCTCGCATTCTGCCGGGGCGGCCATGATCAACTCATTGTACCATGGGTGATATCCTACACTCCCTCGATATCCTGGAATGTGCGTGTAGTGAAAGACCCTTTGAAAAACGATTACCGCATGTACCCGCAAATACCAACCAGCTATTATAGGACTTCAGGAAACCCACCTCACAAAAGATACGGTTGATTTTCTGAATTATGCATGGGTGGGCAGAGCCTATCACTCGGTTTACACTGCCTACTCGAGAGGGGTGAGTGTACTTATACACAGAGCCGTGGCATTCCACAAACTAGATTCCTTGATAGGTCCTTAGGGCCGCTTTGTGTCTTTGCACTGTATTTTATATACCATGACTTTGTTACTGGCTTTTATACATGTACCTCCAGCTTTTTCTAGAGATGTGATGTGTTGCAACTGTTGCTCTCTTTCCTGGCGACCATGCCAGACATCCCGCTCATTGTCATGGGAGACTTTAATTGCTGCCCAGATCTCCGGCTGGACAGGCATTCCCCTGTACGGGCTGGATGCCTGGGCAGGGGTACGGTTCTGAGTCGCCTGATGGTAGAGGTGGGATGGATTGACCTGTGGTGGTTTCGCAACCCGGGGGAGCGTCAGTTCTCCTGCTTTTCATAATCGCATGGCTCACTCTCTTGTATTGATCTGTGTCTATGCTCCACGCATGTTCCTCACTGCACCTCTGGTATAGAATTCCTCCCTCGAGGGGTATCGGAACACTCCCCCTTGATCCTTAAACTAAACAAAAAACCTGCATCCAAATTGGGCAAAGTCCCCTGGAAATTAAACCCTTTTTGGCTCCAGTTATTCCTGTCACATGTCCGCATCCTTAAGCAGATTCAGGACTTATTTGCCATCCATGGGGACAGCGTGGATGTGGCCCTGAGATGGGAAACGTTCAAGGCGCACCTCAGGGGTATTTTCATTGCTGAAATTAATGCTGTGAAGCACAGATCATCTGACATGAGGGATATGTTAGAGGAGCAGGTGAAGTGGCGGGAAATTGAATACATCACCAGCCCCTCTGACCTGACCAGGGAGGCGTGGATCTCAGCCCAGGACTCCCCGGATCATCTGAGGTCCTCAACCGCAGAGTGGAAACACTTTTTCACCAAAGCAGCTTTCTATGAAGAGGGGGAAAAAATGGGTCGCCTGTTGGCTAAAATTGCTAGGTCGCAGCAATCATCCCCAGCTATTGGAGCAATCTGTACATCATCTTGCCAAGTTGTCAATGACCCTGACCAGATTGTAATTGAACTGGCACACTTTTACACAAAACTATATGAAACCAGAGATGATTACTCCTCTGAATCTTTAGAGCAATATTTAGAGGGCAAGGGCTACCCACTTTGCCCAGCACAGCCAGTGCTGACCTGGAGGTTCCCATTACCCTGGAGGAACTGCATGAGGCGGCCTGTTCATTCCCAACATGCAAGGCTCCAGGGGGGACGGGCTTCCCATGGAGGTCTATACCACATATGGGGAGGCAGTCCTACCCAGGCTCTTAGAGGTCTTGAATGTCTCACTGGAGAGGGGATGTCTCCCAGACTCAATGTCCATGGCGAATGTAGTACTTTTGCTGAAACCAGGGAAGGAACCCCTGGACCCCAGCTTGTACAGATCAATATCATTACTGCAGTGTGATATTAAAATTCTGGTCAAGGTCTTAGCATTGAGGTTGAACAAACATATTCTTACCATAATACACCCTGATCAGGCTGGTTTCATGCCTCAGAAGTCCACAGCCACCAACCTCAGACGCCTTTTCCTGAACATTCAAACCCAGGCAGATAATATTGGTCAGAGGGCTCTCCTTTCCCTGGATGCAAAGCATTCGACAATGTTAGCTGGTGGTATCTCTGGGCTGTCCTCTCCAAGTTTGGGTTTGGTCCCTGTTTTCTCTCCTGGTCCGCCTCCCTGCGGGCAGCCATCAGGATGTCATAAAGGGTGTCACCAGCCTTTGCACTGGGCAGGAGAATGAGGCAGAGTTGTCCCCTGTCCCCCCTGCTCTTTGCGATCGCCATAGAGCCGCTGGCCACACTGATTTGGGACAGTGGACAGGTCACAGGTTTCCAATATGGGGCCCTACATGAAAAAATCATGCTGTACGTGGATGATATGCTGCTATTTTTTGGGGACACATCAGCCTCTCTGGAAGCGGCTATGCCCCTGATAATGGAGTTCGTAAAGTTCTCCGGGCTCACTATCAACTTGACAAAATTGGCCCTGATGTTCCTAGACAATGCCCCGGGTCAGACCAGACAGTTCACAAGCCCTATTCCCCTAGTTACCTCCTTTAAATACTTAGGCATTGTGATCTCACCAGTTCTCACGGAGTACTTTTCCCTTAACATTCATCCCCTACTAGTGCTCTTTAAAGATAAAATTAAAATATGGGGCAAGTTAAAAATCTCACTAGCCGGGAAAACCAATGTTATAAAAATGATACTCATGCCTCAACTCCTCTAGCCCGACACAATTCCCCAGTTGTAATCCCCTCAAAATATTCAGAATAGTGAATTCCGTTTTCAGGCAATTACTTTGGGGGCTTCCCCCCCAGAGTGAAGCTGGAGCAGCTGCAATACCCAAAGGATGGGGGAGGCCTCGCACTCCCCAACCCGTGGCTTTATTATATGGCGGCCCACCTCCAACACTTAGTGGGATGCATGTCCCCCCTCGCGAATAACTCCTCTACCCAGCTTATGCGTGTGGGGGTGGGGGTGAAGTCTATCCCTGAGGGGTTGGAGGCACAGGCCTTCCCCAAGTCTAATAAACAATAGCCCACCTATAATCTTCTCCAAAAACTGTGGAACAAGGCGAAACAGCTTCAATATGTCACGGGATTTACTAGCTACAGTCCCATATTGGACAATTTAACTTACCCTGAGTTGGCAAAGCTTAAGCAGGGCCCCCGCTGGCGTGCCTGGGGAATATGCTTGCTCTCCCAGGTTTTCCAGCAGGGCAAACTTAAAACATTCTTGGAACTTCAAACCACATTTAATATCCCTCCCCAGGTGTTATTTTATTATCTCCAATTGGCACATGCTGTCAAATCCCATGGGGACGGGATGGACTGGTCCCTCTCACCTACACCCATCTTCCTAATGGTTACAGAAACAAAAGGATTTATTTCACAATGCTATGACATGTTTCTTTCAGAACATTTAAAAGCCCACCCTATAAAAGCCATAGCTCAATGGGAGGCGGACGTGGGGGACCTGACTGGGGACCAATGGACAGAGGCCCTGCAGTCTGTTAATATGTGCTCCCTCAATGTATCAGGGTATCACAACTCTATATATTACTTAGGGCACACTACACACCCGCTAGGCTGCACAGGATGGATGGTTGGACCGACCCCATGTGTACTAGATGCAGGCAAGAGGCGGGTGACCTTATTTATCTCCTGTGGTGGTGCCCTAAGTTGCACCGCTACTGGAAGGAAGTGGTCTCCACCATCAACTGAGTCTTCCAGGTGTTGATACCAATGAGCCCTATGCACTGCCTGCTTGGTGTCCTGGAGGCTGAGATTCCTGAGGAAATGACACACCAAGCGATATCTAGGGCACTGTTTCAAGCCAGGAAGGATATCCTTCTTAACTGGAAATCCTCAAACCCCCCGTCCACCAGAATATGGATCACCCACATGGGAAACAATCTAAGGTTGGAGAGGTATAGCTATCAACATAGGGGACAATTACATAAATGTGATAAATTATGGTCAGCCTGACTTGAAATACCTGGCCTGGCTCCCAGGGAGCTAGTACTGAACAGAATACTGCAGGGGCTGTAACAGAGTGGCAGGATGAAGTGGGAGGGTATATGTACCTTAGAAATGAATATCGATAATTTTAGTGAGGTGAAAATATATATTGTTTAGCTGAAGTTAACTAAATGTACCAAATATGATTGGTGGTTGATATATCAATATGCTGTGCGGTGGTTGATATGTTCTTTGTCTTCTTTTACTTATGTATTCTCTATGTATAACAAAAGGTTTCAATAAAATCTTTTTTTCTGATTAAAAAACTGAAAGGTGCCATGCAGTGCTTCAGCTGGTATGTCTAGGGCATGGAAGCCATTCTGACAGCTCTGCACAGGCAGGCTCAGAGGTGGTTCACGCCACGCTAGCTGGCGCCAGGAATGGTGTTGTGCGATAATGGCACAAACCTCCTGTCCGCCTTTAGACAGGGAAAGTTGACACGTACCATGCCTTGTACATATCCTCAATTTGGTGGTGCAGAAATTTTTAAATAGATACCCAGGGTTGGAAGATCTTTTGAAGCAGGCCAGAAGAGTCTGTAGCCATTTCAGACAGTCATATACAGCCAGTGCTCGGCTGGCTGAAATTCAGCGGGAATTCCACCTGCCCATAAACTGCCTGATTTGTGAAGTGCCCACCAGGTGGAACTCGACTTTGGCAGTGTTGCAGCGGCTGCACATGCATGAGAGGGCCGTAAAAGAGTACATGTGTGAGTATGGCACAACGACAAGCTCAGTCCAGCTAGGCTTTTTTCACCCCACGCAAATGGCTGCTAATAAAGGATGCATTTATTGTACTATCACCATTTGAGGAGGCCACAAGGATGGTGAGCCATGACAATGCATGCATCAGTGACACAATCCCTGTTGTGTTCCTGCTGGAGCAGACTCTGCATGGCATTATGGATAGGGCATTCAAGGCAGAGCAGCGGGAGGAAGAGGAGGACTTTATTTCCTCTAAAGGCCCACTTTATGCAGGCACCATACTTCCTACACCACAGAATACACAATAGGAGAGAGAGGAGGAAGAGGAGGAAGAGGATTCTGCCAACTTTAGAGGCATTGAAAGCAGAGGCGTTTGGAAGCAGAGAAAGACATACATCAACCCTTAACAGATTGTTCTCCATCCCCAGAACCCTTGGGAGTAGCAGGTGGCTGAAAGGTGGCAGTTCCTGATACTATAATCCTCAGTGATCCCAAGGAGTGTGCTTCTCATGCCTCCACAAACTTGCAGTGCATGGGCTCCCTCATTCTTCAAAGCCTGTGAGAGAACCCAAAAACAAGTGGCATCAAGGAGAAAGATCACTATTGGTTGGCAATCCTCTTTGACCACTATTACAAGGGGAAAGTCTCGGAACTGCTCCCATCCCCACAGAGGGAGCAGAAGATAAAACTCTTGAGGAAACCTTAAAGAGGAGTTTATGTAATGCCTTTCCTGACTCTGGTTCTGAGGCTTCTGTTGGTCAAGCGGTGGAGAAGGGGGCCGCCTCAGTGATGCTTTTCAAAATTTTTTTAGTCCTTGGCGCCCAGGGCTGTCAGCTTCCACATTCCATCGGCAGCATCTTCATCATGGTGGGAGATTATCTAGCGGCGAACACAGATATAGAGAGCTTTCCAGTGGACGATCCACTGAGTTACTGGGTCATGAAAATAGACCACTGGCCAGAACTTGCCCGAAATGCAATAGAGCTGCTGAACTGCCCTGCATCCAGGGTGCTTTCTAAATGGACATTTAGTGTGTTGGTGGTTTTGTGACAAATAAGAGATTGTGTCTGCCCACAGATTCCATGGACCGGCTGATATCAAAATGGATTAGTCCTGGATTAGCAGCAGCTATCAAGACCCTGATGCCACTGATTAAGTGCTTTCTGGATCTCAAATCTCTGAAAGAATGTCTAAGCTGTTTAGCTTTGTGGGTGTTGATTTCATCTGTAAGAATTTTTTTGGTGTAGGTTTATGGGCACAATTAACACCTAAGGACCCATTTTTCTGCACCTGTTTGGCAAATGCATATCATTGCATTTTATTACAACAAGGACAATTCTTACTTTCATCAAGAGTACCTGTTTAGGGTTACAGTGTGAAGGCACCACCGACACCCAAAGACCAATTTTTCTGCATCTGTGTAAGAGAAACATGAGCGTGCACACTAGTGTGGGCACCGGAGAACACAGGCATTTGCGCATGTGCGGGCGTGAGCAGGTGTGCACACATATTCACGCGCTGGCACCAAGCTGACTATTTAAGCCAAGCAGTGACATGAACACATTGCTGAGTGGTCTTTCAGATTGTTCCTGTTTACCTGTGCTCTGATATGTTTCCTGTCTGCCTGTATTTGACCCGGATTTACCTGAACTCTCCTCTGGACTTCCGCATGCCTACCTGTGACCTCAGGCTGTGCTTTACTCTGCTCCTGTCTCATGTTCCTGTACTTTGCTGCCCGATTGTGTACCAGACCCAGCTTGTATCCTGTTCCTGCTCCAACCTCACATTCCTGTACCTGCACTGCCCTGCTGTTGATGACCCCCCGGCTTATGTTCCGGCTATGCTCCTGCCTACTGGTCCTATATCACAGAGTTCCAGTTCCAGCTACCTGCCTGGTGATCCACGGCCATTGGGTCCCTGTCAAGCCTCTGTTTGTGACACCTGCTATACCGGCCCTCGTGCCACTCTGTTTCCTACACTCTCTGCCATCACTATCAAGGGTGTTGGACAGGAGGAAGCGAAGAGAAGCCCCCTCTATAGCTCAAACTCCACCAGGTACATGACAACCTGTTTGACATGTGCATATCATTACAATTTTTGACAGCAAGACCAGTTCTTGCTTTCATCAAAAATACCTTTATAGGGTTATGTTGTAAAGACACCACTGACACCCAAAGCCCAATTTTTTCGCACCTGTTACTCCTATCCAAAGTCTGTGAAAGAGACACCAGAATTTATCCAAAAAATCTCTAATCTTGTCCTGAGTGCACTAAATTGTGGCCTAATCATACAGACTGGCTCTCCAAGCTGTTGTTTATAAAAATAAAGAAAGCTTAAATGGAAAATGTCATTTTTTTGGCTTTAACAATGTCATTATTACTGCAGCAGGCTCTATACACAGTACAGATGTGCCACATTACAGGCAAACTTTTTTTTTACAAACTTTTTTTCAATGATACATGTCCCTCAGGGCAGTACTTAGATGCCCATAATCACTGTATGCCCAATTACTTGCATATAAGCCTTCAAAGTGGGTCCCATAGACTTTAATGGGGTTAGTTATTTGGTTCCAAACTCTTGCGATGTTCTAAAGTTCTGCCGTGAACCGAACAGGGGGTCGTTCGGCCCATGTCTATTAATCACTCGCCTAGTCACTCATTGACAGAATATACACCAGTCTTATATACTGTATTTTCACATGCTGTTGATTATCAGTTATAAGAGCGAAAACAATATTGTGTATATTTGAGGAAATCAGCATGTGTCAAAACAAAACCACCATGCTTTATTCCTTGATACTTATTGTTACTTTGTGAATCCCTTGTCCACACAATTCAGTTTGACTTTTTGCACATCGAAAACAACATTTGAAAATGCATACAGTTGTGCTCATAAGTTTTCTTACCCTGGCAGAATTTATGATTTCTTGGCCATTTTTCAGAGAATTTGAATGATAACACAAAACATTTCTTTCACTTATGGTTAGTGATTGACTGAAGCCATGTATTATCATACAACTATGTTTACTCTTTTTAAATCATAATGACAACAGAAACTACCCAAATGACCCTGATCAAAAGTTTACATACCCTGGTAATTTTGGCCTGATAACACACAAGTTGACACAAAGGGGTTTGAATGGCTATTAAAGGTAACCATCCTCATCTGCGATCTGTTTGCTTACAATTAGTGTGTGTGTATAAAAGGTCAATGAGTTTTTGGACTCCTGACAGACCCTTGCATCTTTCATCCAGTGCTGCACTGACCTTTCTGGATTCTGAGTCATGGGAAAAGCAAAAAAATTGTCAAAGGATCTGCGAGAAAAGGTAGCTGAACTGTATAAAACAGGAGAGGGATATAAAAAGATATCAAAGGAATTGAGAATGTCAATCAGCAGTGTTCAAACTCTAATCAAGAAGTGGAAAATTAGTGGTTCTGTTGAAACCAAACAAGGGTCAGGTAGACTAACTAAAATGTCAGCCACAACTGCCAGGATAATTGTTTGGGATGCAAAGAAAAACCCACAAATAACTTCAGGTGAAATACAAGACTCTCTGAAAACATGTGGTGTAGCTGTTTCAAGATGCACAATAAGCAGGCATTTGAAGAAAGATGGGCTGCATGGTCGAGTTGCCAGAAGAAAGCCACTACTACGCAAATGCTACAAAGTATAATGCTTACAATATGCCAAACAGCACAGAGACAAGCCTCAAGCCTACTGGCACAAAGTCATTTGGAGTAATGAGACCAAAATTTAGCGTTTTGGCCACAACCATAAACGTTACATTTGGAAACTAAAAAAGACTGAAAATTTTGCAAATAAATAATCTTTCTTTATAAATTTAGGTCAAAATGTATTCTGCTAAATGTCTTTTGTGAAAATAACCCAAATCAGTTAGTCAGTAGGGAAGTTATCCACAAACTAAGGTATATATATATATATATATATATATATATAAAAATTGATCAGTCCTGATATACTGACCTATCTAATTTCTCAAGGCCCAAGAATGGCAGGGTAGTACAAATACCACCAAATGACCCCTTTTTGACAAATAGACAGTCTTCAGTATTCAGTAAGAGGCATGGTGAGTTTTTTTAAATTGTTAATTTTTTTGTCACAATCGTTTGGTAAATTAACAAATTAAAAACAAAAAAACATACTGTCACCAGTGCAGTAAAGCATTATTATATAACTGGTGTGGTGGTGATTAGGGACACTGATTGGTGACAGTATGTAAAAAAAATAAAAATATATTATTTTTTCAATTTTTGCTTTTATTTTTTCTTTTTCTTTCTTTTACAATTTTTTTTCCTAACACACTGGGGTTTATTTATTATAGCACCATGGAGGAAAAATGGTCACAAGTGACTAAAATCCATAAAAAACTACTAAATCTAGTCAGAAAAGGTATTCACTAGAGTTGAGCGAACACCTGGACGTTCGGGTTCGGAGGGTCCCGTACGAACTTTGGGAAAAAGTCCGGGTTCGGCACCGAACGCTGCCCAAACGTTATCCCGGACCCCGAATCCCATTGAAATCAATGGGGACCCGAACTTTTAGACACAAAAATGGCTGTAACAAAGTCCTGGCAAGTGCTAGAGGGCTGCAAAAGGAAGTAAAATGGAGGTAAGAGTAGGGCAAGTGCCCTACAAAAAATGGGGATAGGGAAAATAAATTAAAATCAAATAAACTAGGAGATGGTTTTTGAACAATAATGTGTCACTTACAGCTGCAGCTAGAACCTCTCCCTTTAGAACTATGAGATGATTTTTGAACATTAATCTGTCCCTCTAAGCAGAAGCCTCTACCTAGTGCAGTCAGATCGCTCAAAGCAGCAGTATGTGAAATCTCAAATTACTCCCACAATTTGATTGTTGTGTATGATCCCACAATCTGATCATTGTGTACGATCGTAACTAGAGTTGAGCGAACCTCTGGAAGTTCGGGTTCTGCTGGTCCGTCCGAACTTCGGGACAAAGTCCGGGTCCGGGTCCGGACGGAACCCGAACGATCGCACGGTGCTAGCATGTGTTACTAGTCTAACACCCTAGTATGTGTTGTTAGTTTAACACCCTCATTAAACTCTAAAGTGTATGACGACGAAACTCGCTAGACTGACGTGATCCATCTCCGAAGACGAATCTCCCTGTCTAATTACAAGTTTTTAGTAGAGTATCAAGATTTCCCTCTCCAAGATCGACGTCGACATTCACTGTGTAATAACAAGTTTTTGGTAGAGGATCAAATAAACTAAAATTAAATAAAAGGGATAGGGGTAAAAAACATCCCGTGAACGGGATGAGAATGGAGGTAAAATGAAGGAAAACGTCGGGAGATCGTG
>BLSH010352869.1:40740-58326 GCA_018402905.1 Glandirana rugosa | reverse complement strand
ATCGTAGAGCACGATCGTAGCGATCGTTGTTCTATGCAGAGCTTGAGCTGCAACTCAAAGCAGCGGTATGTGAAATCTCTAATTTCTGCTATCTGTCCTCAGAGCAACAGCACAGACAGCAGTAGTAAAGTAATCTATCTCAGGATGCAGGATCAGGTCTTAAAATGTCTCAATTCTGTCCCTCACGCAGTCAGCTACCTTTCCCTACACTAACCCAAGGAGCATGTGACTGCAGCACTGTGACTCCAGCTTATAAAGAGGCTGGGTCACATGATGCACCGGCCAATCACAGCCATGCCATTAGTAGGCATGGCTGTGATGGCTTCTAAGGGCAAACCAGTGAAACACTTGTTGATTGGCTGCCCTGCAGCTTCTCAACACGTGGAGTAAAATAGCAGAACCCCGGACCGAACCCGAACGATTTTTGAAATGTCCGGGTCCGGGTCCGTGCCACGGACACCCGAAAGTTCGGTACGGACCCGAACGTTACAGTCCGGGTTCGCTCAACACTAATCGTAACGATCGTTGTGTTAGGCAGGGTTTTATCTGCAATGTGTCACTCAAAGCAGCAGTATGTGAAATCTCAAATTACTCCAATAATCTGATCGCTGTGCACGATCGTAGCGATCGTTGTGTTATGCAGAGTTTGATCTGCAATCTGCAATCTGTCATTCAAAGCAGCAGTATGTGAAATCTCAAATTTCTGCAATCTGTCCCTCAGAGCAACAGCAGTAGTAATCTCAGGATGCAGGATCAGATGTTAAAATGTCTGCAATCTCTCCCTCACAAAAACGCCGTCAGCTTCCTCTCCCTACACTAACCCAAGAGCATGTGACATGCAGCACTGTGACTCCAGCTTATAAAGAGGCTGGGTCACATGATGCACTGGCCAATCACAAGGAAATAATGTTTATCAGAGATTTCTGAGGTGTGAATATCTGCTGAAAATGGCCACATCCCTTAGTTAATAGAAAAGCACATTACCCCCAATAGGGCAGGATTTTTTGGGCTCAGTGAATGTACAAACGCATGACTTAGTAGAAAAATATGTATAATTTTTATTAATGACACAAAACTAGAAAAAAACATATTATTTAAAAACTTAATTCCATAAAAGTGGGACAAAGTATGCATCCAACATTACATAAAAATGCAATCACGGAGGATCATTGTGTACATGCTTTTACAAGAATATAAGCATAAACCAAAACACTGATGCATTTCTGACTCTTAACAGGACTCCTTCTTCAGGGTAGGTTTGTTGCAATTTATTTGAAATAATTTTTTATAATCCCTGGATGCAGTTGTGGCCCTGGTGAGAGGTTAAAAACAATGGTGAATGGAAATAATGTTTAGAGCTTAATCTCATTAAATAATTCCTAAATATGTGGTATATTCTTTGGAGATGATCTGCTTTTAAATGTATTAAAATATTTTTGTGAAAGCAGAAATATGCTTGAAAGTCTGAGAAGAGATATATTCCCCCTGTTTTTAGAACGCTGTACTGGCACAACTGAGCATACCCAGACTGAAAAATAGTCACAAACTTACTCTCATTTTGTTTTAGCTCCGTGCTATAGTAAATTCTGAAATGTGGGAATGCAAAACAAGCATTCCCGACTGGGAATTTGTGAGAGCTAGCAAACTATGTACTGTTTATACATACTGTATATGCAAGTGTCGACCATTGATTCTTATTGTATAACTGTTACTCCCACAAAAACATACATTTTAATTTTGAGATTAACTCTTTAATTCCTAAAATAAATTGCCCATGCTGGGTTTTTATGTTGCTTTTCATAACTTTTTTTCTTTACGATAGTAATGTGTAAAGTTTTCATGTTTTTGGAACATAAATTATTCTCTCTCTCTATCTCTCTCTCTCTCTCTCTCTCTCTCTCTCTCTCTCTATATATATATATATATATATATATATATACAGTATTTCATAAAAGTGAGTACACCCCTCACATTTTGGTAAACATTTTATTATATCTTTTCATGTGACAACACTGAAGAAATTACACTTTGCTACAATGTAAAGTTGTGAGTGTACAGCTTGTATACCAGTTTAAATTTGCTGACCCCTCAAAATAACTCAACATACAGCCATTAATGTCTAAACCGCTGGCAACCAAAGTGATTACACCACTAAGCGAAAATGTCCAAATTGGGCCCAAAGTGTCAATTTTTTGTGTGGTCACCATTATTTTCCAGCACTGCCTTAACCCTCTTGGGCATGAAGTTCACCAGAGCTTTACAGGTTGCCACTGGGGTCCTCTTCCACTCATTCATGGTGACATTATGGAGCTGGTGGATGTTTGCACTCCTCCACCTTCTGTTTGAGGATGCCCCACAGATGCTCAATAGGGTTTAGGTCTGGAGACATGCTTGGCCAGTCCATCACCTTTACCCTCAGCTTCTTTAGCAAGGCAGTGGTCATCTTGGAGGTGTGTTTGGGGTCATTATCATGTTGGAATACTGCCCTGCGGCCCAGTCTCCAAAGTGAGGGGATCATACTTTGCTTCAGTATGTCACAGTACATGTTGGCATTCATGGTTCCCTCAATGAACTGTAGCTCACCAGTGCCAGCAGCACTCATGCAGCCCCAGACCATGACACTCCCACCATACATGCTTGACTGTAGGCAAGGCACACTTGTCTTTGTACTCCTCACCTGGTTTCCGCCACATACGCTCTACACCATCTGAACCAAATACGTTTATCTTGGTCTCATTAGACCACAGAACATGGTTCCAGTAATCCATGCCCTTAGTCTGCTTGTCTTCAGCAAACTGTTTGCGGGCTTTCTTGTGCATCATCTTTAGAAGAGGCTTCCTTCTGGGACAACAGGCATGTAGACCAATTTGATGCAGTGTGCAGCATATGGTCTGACAGGCTGACCCCGATCCCTTCAACCTCTGCAGCAATGCTGGTAGCACTCATGTGTCTACTTCCCAAAGATAACATCTGGATATGACACTGAGCATGTGCACTTAACTTCTTTGGTTGTCCATGGTGAGGCCTGTTCTGAGTGGAACCTGTCCTGTTAAACCACTGTATGGTCTTAGCCCTCAGAGAGTTTTTTGCCATGAGGTGCCATGTTGAAGTTGCAGTGACCAGTATGAAAGAGTGAGAGCGATAACACTAAATTAAACACACCTGATTCCCATTCACACCTGAGACCTTGTAACACTAATGGGTCACATGATTCCGGGGAGGGAAAATGGCTAATTGGGCTCAATTTGGATATTTTCATGTAGGGGTGTACTCACTTTTGTAGCCAGCGGTTTAGACATTAACCGCTTAACAACCACCCTACAGTCAAATGATGGCTACAGGACGGTTGGTCAATTCTGGGAGGACGTACAGTGATGTCCTCCCATGAACGCGCTTCCCGCGCGCCCCCTGGGGTGCGCACAAGGAAACATCCGTCAAATGCCGAAGTGATCACATTTAAACAAGCCTGCGGAAGTGCCGGATTTTCTCTCCCCTCTCTGCACCTATCGGTGCATTGTGAGACGAGAGGGGGGAGAGAGGACATGCTGCAGCGCTGTGGGCAAAGTGTAGTGCCTACAGCGCTGCTAAGTGACACACTGCAAGCCCCCACCATCCATCCAGCCTCACCAATTTATCCAGCCATCCTCACCCCATCCATACTCACCCACCCAGCCATCCTCACCCCATCCATGCTCACCCACACAGCCATGCTCATCCATCCATGCTCAGCCACCCATCCTCACCCATCCATCCATGCTCACCCATCCAGCCATCCACACCCATCCAGCCATGCATGCTCATCCACCCATCCATGCTCACCCAGCCAACCATCCATGCACACTCAGCCATCCATCCATGCTCACCCACCCAGCCATGCTCACCCAGCCATGGTCACCCATCCATCCATGCTCACCCACCCAGCTGGGCTCACCCAGCCATCCATCCATGCTCACCCACCCAGCCATGCTCACCCATTCATCCATCCACGCTCACCCACCCAGCCGTGCTCACCTACCCATCCATGCTCAGTTATCCCCATCCAAGCTCATCCATAACCATCTGTACTCAGTCATCCTCATCCATGCTCATCCATCCCCATCTGTGCTCATCCATCCCCATACATGTTCAACCATCCACATCCGTGCTCAGTCATCCTCTTCCATGCTCAGTCATCCCCATCCATGCTCATCCATCCCCATCCATGCTCAGTAATTCCCATCCATGCTCATCCATCCCCATCCATGGCTCATTTGTGCCTCATTCATGCTCATCCATACCCCATCAGTTCTCACCCGAGACACATCCATGCCACTACAGTGCCCATCTGTGCCACTACAGTGCCCATCCATGCCGCTACAGTGCCCATCCGTGCCACTACACTGCCCATCGGTGCCACTACACTGCCCATCCGTGCCACTACACTGCTCATTCATGCCACTACACTGCCCATCCGTGCCACTACAGTGCCTATCCATGCCACCACAGTGCCTCACAATAGTGTAAAAGATAGTCAAAATAGATTTGAAATGTATGACCCTAGAACACCTGACGGTGCTCCCTACATGTTGGGCCTCTGTATGTGGCCAGGCTTTGTAAACGTGTCCCACATGTGGTATCTCCATACTCGGGAGGAGTAGCAGAATATATTTTGGGGTGTAATTTTTGCTAGGTACATGCCGTGTGTTAGAAATATTGTATAAATGGACAACTTTGTGTAAAAAAAAGGCATTTTCATTTTCTTTCCACATTTTCCAAAAACTTCTGGAAAAAATGACATGTTCAAAACACTCATTATGCCTCCTAGAATATATGTCGGGGTGTTTGCTTTCCAAAATGGGGTCATTATGTTGGGCGTTTTCATTGTCTTGGTGCTCCAGGACCTTCAAAAGTGCAAGAGGTAGTCAAAAAATGATATGTGTAATTTATGCTCCTAAAACACTTGATGGTGCTCCCTGCACGTTGGGCCTCTGTATGTGGCCAGACTATGTAAAAGTCTCACACATGTGGTATCGCCATACTCAGGAGGAGGAGTAGAATGTGTTTTGGGGTGCAATTTGTGGTATGCATAAGCTGGGTGTGAGAAATAACCTGTTAACATATTATACTGTGTCCAGTTCTGGGGACCACACTTACAAAAAGATATTGATAAAATAGAATGAGTTCAGAGACGGGTAACAAAAATGGTGAAAGGTCTGGGGGATAAAACATATCAAGAGCGACTTCAGGAACTTAATATGTACAGTCTGGAGGAAAGAAGGGAGAGGGGAGACATGATTGAAACCTTTAAATACATCAAGGGGGTGAATAAGGTTCATCTTCAAATTGTGTGTTTTAGAACACTAATATGGCTTCTCTCCGGCTGAGATAGGCTTTTTCCACACAATTTGATGATGATTTTAAAACACTAATATGGCTTCTCTGCAGCTGATATAAGGATTTTCCACACAATTTGAAGATGATTTTAAAACACTAATATGGCTTCTCTGCAGCTGACATAAGGATTTTCCACACAATTTGATGATGATTTTAAAACACTAATATGGCTTCTCTGCGGCTGATATAAGGATTTTCCACACAATTTGAAGATTATTTTAAAATACTAATATGGCTTCTCTGTGGCTGATATAAGTATTTTCCACACAATTTGATGATGTTTTCAAAACACTAATATGGATTCTCTGCGGCTGATATAAGGATTTTCCACACACTTTGAAGATGATTTTAAAACACTAATATGGCTTCTCTGTGGCTGATATAAGGATTTTCCACACAATTTGATGATGATTTTAAAACACTAATATGGCTTCTCTACGGCTGATATAGGGATTTTCCACACAATTTGAAGATGATTTTAAAACACTAATATGGCTTCTCTGCGGCTGATATAAGGATTTTCCACACAATTTGATGATGATTTTAAAACACTAATATGGCTTCTCTGCGGCTGATATAAGGATTTTCCACACAATTTGAAGGTGATTTTAAAACACTAATATGGCTTCTCTGCAGCTGATATAAGGATTTTCCACACAATTTGAAGATGATTTTAAAACACTAATATGGCTTCTCTGCGGCTGATATAAGGATTTTCCACACAATTTGAAGATGATTTTAAAACACTAATATGTCTTCTCTGCGGCTGATATAAGGATTTTCCACACAATTTGAAGATGATTTTAGAACACTGATTTTTCCCTTAAAACAACAGCTGGAGGCTTTCCCTGTACAACTTGGAGATGATTTTAGAATCTAAAATCATCTCCTAGTTCTATAGGGAGAGGGTCCTACTGTTGCGTAAAGGGACAGATTATTGTTTCTTGCACAAAATTAAAAAGTGCATCTACATTGCTGGTTTAAAAAACAAACAAAAAATTCCAAAAATAAAAAAAAACAGTGTTGGCTACCTCCTCCACCGCCACTTTCACCGCCTCCTCAACCTCCAACTCCACATATACCTCCATTTTTGATTTTTTTATGTGATTTTAGCTTAAAAATTATTTTAAGTTATTTCCCTATCCCCATTTCTTTGTAGGGCAATTGCCCTACTCTTACCCCCATTTCCTTCCTTTTGCAGACCTCTAGGACCTTCCAGGACTTTGTTACAGCCATTTTTGTACCTAAAAGTTTGGGTCCCCATTGATTTCAATGGGGTTCGGGGTCCGTGTCAAAGTTCGGGTCCAGTCTGGACCCGAACCCGGACTTTGTCCCGAAGTTCGGCCGAACCAGCAGAACCCGAACTTCCAGAGGTTCGATCAACTCTATTTCATACCAAGCTGTCTTTATAACATAGCACACACTGGTACCGTATATATAAGAAAACTGTTATTATGCCTGTATACTCTGCTATGTGATTACTATGGAGCTTTGATGTCATATATTGCAACTGTTGCCTGCATACTGTTTGTTCTCTGTATCACTTAAAAATTCAATAAAAATTATTGGAAAAAAAAAGAGATATGGGGCGATAGTTGGGGGCATGTTCATGGTCATTTCTAGGTTTAGGGATGACTGTAATGGGTGCTTCTAACCGGTTATTAGTAGGGGCGTTTGTTTTAGAAAGTAAATTAAATGCTCTAAGGAATGGGTCAGTTAATAGTTCTGAAAAGGTTTTGTTATATCTTAGGGAATATCCATCTGGGCCTGGGCTTTTGCCTAATTTCATCAGTTTAATCACCAATTTGAATTTGTCTGTCATTAGTGGGTCATTTATTTTGTGAGCTTGTTCTTGTGTTAATGGTTTTGGACTATATTGTGTGAGGAAGTCTTCTATGATCGATTTACACGGTCTTGTGTCTTTAGGGGGGTTCTGTTCATTTGGTAAGTTGTACAGTTCTGTGTAATACTGCGCAAAATGATTTGCAATATCATCGTTATTGGTTAGCTTCTGTCCTGAATGTTTACGTATTGAATGAATTGTGGTGGTACTTTTTTAGCCTGAAGGGCCCTAGCTAGAAGCCTCCTGCTCTTGTTGCTGTGTTCATAAAAAAAATATGTGATAGAGCGAAGTTTCTTCTGACTTTTTTCCCAGTTCCCCCCTGAGATGGGATTGTGCTAGATCTAGTTCAATTTGAATGTGTCGGGCTGTAGACAATTTATGTGCATTTTTAAGATTTTTTACTTTATTCATGAGCCCATTGATAGCTTCTTGCCGAGCCCTTTTGTGTGATGCTGCCAGTTTCATTAGTATACCTCTAGTGACACATTTTTGGGCTCCCCATTGTGTCATGGGGTTAGTATCAGGGGTTTTGTAGGTATCAAAGAAATTGCTAATACCTTTACTGATTGTGGAAATGTGAGAAGGATCGGTGAGTAGCGAGGTGTCTAATTTCCATGTTTTGGAGAAATATATTTGTTCCGGAAATGTTATGGTTGCTGTGATTGGGTGATGATCAGTCATAAACATTGGTTCAGTTGTAGCTTTGGATAGAAATGGGAGATCTTTTTGTGAAATATATAGGTAATCGGTTCTTGAGTAGCGATTGTGTGGTGGGGAAAAGAATGTATAGACTTTTACTGTTGGGTGTAGGGTGGGCCAGGAGTCACAAAGGAGTAGGTCTTGTAGTTGTAATTTAATTTGCCGAAGGGCTCTGTAGGGCAGTGAGGAAGTGCCCAAAGGGGTGTCTTCAAAGGGATTTAAGTCTACGTTGAAATTATTGTGATCGTCCTATCCTCGTTTCAATCAGGTATCCTAATACCTGGAGGGAGGAGGAAGGAAATTCAAAGATCCGGGCAGACCAGAGGACAACATGCCACATTGAGTATGAGCGATAAAGAACCTATTTCTGGTGAGTATATAACTTAAGGGGGCCAGAGGACACGAGGCGCAAGGGTGATTAAGAATTGAAAAAACTTAGCACAGTATGAACGGTTCTTCACTGGACACTTGCTATTTCTGAAAAAAACTACTGGCAAATAAAGCCCCTTAAGTACGCAGGAGGAAGATAAAAGGGACTTAAAATTATTTGTTTTCCTTTCCTCCAGCCAGGCCCTCCAGAGGGGTTATTTGTGTGGACATTTATGTGGACTTTAATGTTGATGTTTCTCTGAGATGTTTATAAATATAATTGCATAGAAGCGTGCAACAGTATAACTTCAGAATTAGGATGTTTGTGGACACAATGGTTAGTTGTGGAAAACAGTGAGCGCAGCTAGCAATTGCAGGTGATTGACTAATTAATGACAGCCTAAGGGAAGTCAGATCTAGCTTTCAATTGCCAACATATACTGAAGAAAAGTATTGCTACTCTACATAAAGATGGCCTAGGCTATAAGAAGTTTGCCAAGACCCTGAAACTGAACTGCAGCATGGTGACCAAGACCATACGGCGGTTTAACAGGACAGGTTCCACTCAGAACAGGCCTTGACATGGTCGACCAAAGAAGTTGAGCACACATGCTCAGCGTCATATCCAGAGGTTGTCTTTGGGAAATAGACTTTTGAGTGCTGCCAGTATTGCTGCAGAGGTTGAAGGGGTGGGGGGTCAGCCTGTTAGTGCTCAGACCATACGCCGCACACTGCATTAAATTGGTCGGCTTGGCTGTCGTCTCAGAAGGAAGCCTCTTCTAAAGATGATGCACTAGAAAGCCCTGTCCTGTCCTGTGGTCTGGTGAGACCAAGATAAACTTATTTGGTTCAGATGGTGTCAAGTGTGTGTGGAAGCAACCAGGTAAGGGGTATAAAGACAAGTGTATCTTGCCTACAGTCAAGAATAGTGGTGGGCGTGTCATGGTCTGGGGCTGCCAGCACTGGAGAGCTACACTTCATTGAGGGAACCATGAATGTTAACATGTACTGTGACATACTGAAGCAGAGCACGATAGCTTCTCTATCAGAGACTGGGCTGCAGGGCAGTATTCCAACATGATAATGACCCTAGACACACCCCCAAGACGACCACTGCCTTGCCAAAGAAGCTGAGGATAAAGGTGATGGACTGCACAGATTGTAACACAAAATACTACAACAACTCCTCCTATAGTTGCGACAACATCTCAGCTAAACAAGGGTGACTTCTGCCCACTACACCGTAGGGACTTGCCTTAGAGAAGCTGTCAATTGACACCCATGGCACATTTGATTAGCAGCACAGAAACAAAGACATTTCAATCGTTCACATCTGGCAGGGGGAGGCAGGGTGCCCCTTATCGGAGAACTTCAGGTCCCACCCCAATGTACAACTCACAGCGGACTTGCTCCTGAGCCAGGGACTATTTCAGGTCAGTTCTTTGAAGAGACTGACAGCAGGCAATTGACTGAAACTCTGCCCTCCCTGGAATCTCTAGAGAACGGTGAAACCCAACACCACACACACACCGTTCGAGGACCTAATCGGCTATTGCGGAGATCTGCAGATGCACCAATTGATATGGAGTACAATCCAAGTGCCTTCAAGAGGACAGCTAAGTATACTGCCCACTTGGCTGGAGCACACAGGAGTGACTTGCTTTGAGATAATGTCTAAATTATCACATCAAATACATGCTAAAGGTATCAGGAGCCGGACAAGTCACGTCTGTGTTGCTTACCACATGTTGTGTCGTGGGAGATATGTACACAGGGTGGCAGGGGAGTGGCCCAGGGGAGGAATCCAGACGTGCAGGAGAGTCTCCCTAGACAACCCTGCTAACTAACCCACGACCACTCTGGAGGGTGCAGGGACAGCCCCCCATAGGGGACCAAAGTGTAGAAATTATACTATCAGAGCAACTGCCAACTGATCCTTCTGGATCGTACATTAAAGGTTGATCCCCCGGGGCTCCTCTGCAGCCACCCCCTCACAGCTCGGATAGCAGGGACTTGGTTGAGAATAGCCTGAGGGGAACCCTGATACAGTTAGAGGGGTGCAAAACTGTAGAGAAATGTGGAGGGGGAGAGACAGAACAAAGTAATTATAGTTGAAAGGATAGGCATCACGATAGAGGAAGCACGACAGAGGCAACCATGCGGGATCCTCCCTCCCTTATTGCCAGATAGCATACATAAGAAACATAATAATTTGGATTTAGCAGTCCTATTAGCCATCTATACAGATGCCCTTGTCGGGTAAGTGTACTGGGTCACAGGAGCTAGACTTTGAAGTTTCAGATCTCCAGTTTGAGTAGTTGTACTATTATGCTTAAATGTTTTTAAAGTTGAAATATATAAGCCTGTCTTTATACTGAAATGCCGGTTTCAAAGATCAATGTATTACACGCCTTAGGTCTTGATACACAGCTCGAGTTGAAGGTAATAGAACTAAACGCACACCTTGTGAGATTTCCTATGCATATTACCATACCATTCCCTTAAGCACAGCTGCCTAGACCCATACCTCCACAATAGTATACCTCCCTTACAGGCAGAGGAAGAGGATGGAACACCTAGATGCTTGTATATTCCTACTCACTCCGCCATGAGTAGTAGGAAACCTACATATACCATGCCGCCACTACGATTACCACTTGCCCCGGGGAACAATGGTCACAGCCTAGTTCCCCTCTTCCCCCCAGTGCCACCATAGTACGGAAATCCACCTCAACTCAGGGCGAATATAAAGCTAGTTCTCCATGCATTATTATGTCTCACCCGCACATGTCCCACACCTTGACATAATACGCTGAGATTAGATAACCTCACCCTATTTCTTTCAGGATGCCTATATATGTCGCTACCACATTGCATCCAAGCCTCCAGGGAGCAGAGGCTGGGCATATACTACCCACGTAACCTGCTACTCCCCCACACAGCGACCCTAACACGGTCACAGATCCGAGCCACATCCTTATCCCACTTCAGTGTGGGTGACGAACTAACCACCCACACTTGGCATTACCCCTCCCACAGTTTATCCCTGAAGATCATACATACACTACCTGCACACCTCCAAACCGTTCTCAAATTTGAGATCCCCCCGGTACCCCTACCTCATTGCTTTCTTTCTTTCCAACTCTCGTATCCTTCTCTTATCTCTCACTCGGGTCTCTCCCTCGGCCTCTCCCTCACACAAAGTCACTCCATGACACACGTAAACATCAACTGACCTTAAGGACAGTCTAATTTTTGTGTGAAAGCAGACTCTCATGGGGAAAACATGACAGAGAACAGAACCAGACAAGCATCCCTTAAACTAGTCTCCCTTAACGCCCAGGGCCTAAACGTTCCAGAGAAGCACTCTAAACTGATGTATCAGATGAAAATCATGAAAGCAGATGTGGTGTTTGTACAGGAGACCCACTTCTGAACGAACAGCATACCTAAAATGACAAACCAATATTTCACACAAAGCTTTCACACTACTTCCGCAAACTCAAAAACCAAAGGGGTGACAATACTGATATCTAAAAACACCCCGTTACAAATTCTAGACTCTATCCAGGACGAGCAGGGTAGATACCTTTGCCTTAAGGGCACGCTACATGGAAAATACATAACCCTAGCCAATGTATACTGCCCGAACAAATCACAAGTCCCCTTTCTGCAATCCGTTGCTCAACAGATTGCGGCCTTTCAACAAGGGACCTTACTTCTAGGGGGTGACCTAAATGTACCCCTCAATCCCATGCTCGATACGTCCTCAGGATCCACAAACATCCCCTACAGGGCCCTATGGCAAATGAAGATACATCTCCAGAACCAATCACTGCATGACACCTGGAGGACACTACACTCCAAGGACAAGGATTTCACTTTTTATTCGAACCCGCACTCCAAATATTCCAGAATAGATTATTTTTTTATATCCCACAAGACCTCCCATTATTATCCAAGGTGACGATCGAAGCCATGACACTATCTGATCACCACCCATTCACAGTATATATTAAATTGCCCGACAAGCTTTCATTCACCCCGATTTGGAGAATGGATAACTGCAACTGATGATCGCAACTGATGATCACAACACATGTAACGGAGATCACTGACACACTCCGACAGTACTTCCAGGAAAACTATACATCGGATACATCACCCATGACTCAATGGGCCGCAGATACATGTGTGATCAGGGGTAAGATGATATCCATTACATCCAGACTCAGAAAGGAAAAACAAAGAAGGCTTGAGGGACTGTATGCCAAAATTAAAACACTCAAAACGATCCATAAAGGCACGCTGGCCGTAAAATCGCATCAGGAACTCCTGGCGGCTCGATCAGAGCTACAGGAGGAACTAGGACGCACTATCAGAAAAAACGATATGCTATCACAAAAGCTCTTTTATGAGCAAGGCAACAAAAGCGGACACTTGCTGGCAAATGCCCTTAGAGCAAAAAGGGCTCGCCACGTGGTACATAAAATAACTCGCCCCACTGGGTAATCCATAACCCACAATGAGAACATAGCGAAAGAATTCAGAAAATTCTATGCTGACCTCTACAATTTGACGCAGACAAGGCCCATAGGACATCCCAACGAACACAGACGGTAACACATGACCGCATTCCTAAGCAAATTCTGCCCCAATACAATCTCCCCGGTGACAGCCGCAAAACTAGATTGCCCTATTACAACAGACGAATGGACCCAGGCCCTCAAACAAGCCAAACCGTGCAAAAGTCTGGGTCCTGACGGCCTTCCTGCGGCCTACTATAAATCTTTCCATAGCATACTTTGCCGCCCGTTCTTACGAGCTTTCAACTCAATTTCTACCGCAAACCCCATAGACCCATCCATGTTGGAGGCCCACATAACAGTCTTGCCAAAAGGAGACAGAGATCCAGCCCAAATCACAAATTACAGACCAATATCACTACTCAATGCGGACATAAAATTATACTCTAAGATACTAGCGAACAGAATACTGATGGTTCTACCCCAAGTTGTCTCCCCAGATCAAGTTGGTTTTGTCCCTGGGCGCGAAGTGAGGGACAACACCATTAAGGCCATTAACATTCATCACCTGATCACAATGACGCAACAGAAGGGGTTCTTTTTGTCCTTAGACGCGGAGAAAGCCTTCGATAGGGTAGCCTGGGACTACTTACTAGCAGTCATTGACAGGCTGGGCTTTGGCCCACGCTTGTTGGGTTTAATAGTAGCTCTATACAGGAACCCAACTGCGAGAATAAGAGTGAATGACACCCCATCGGAGACTTTCACAATCTGCAATGGAACCAGACAGGGATGCCCTTTATCCCCCATCCTCTACGTGCTATCCTTGGAACCACTATTATGTAGCATAAGGGAAAATA
The DNA here is from genome assembly GCA_018402905.1 of Glandirana rugosa. Classification (NCBI taxonomy): domain Eukaryota; kingdom Metazoa; phylum Chordata; class Amphibia; order Anura; family Ranidae; genus Glandirana; species Glandirana rugosa. The sequence continues at coordinate 44,656 of BLSH010352869.1, read as the reverse complement.
GGGATATCACTGGAATACGAACCCCATCCAGGGAGTACAAGCTCGCCGCATTGGCGGACGATATCTTACTGTTTCTCACTAAACCCCTAACTACTGTCCCTAACTTGTTACGAGAGTTCAAACAATTTCATAGCTGGTCAAATATGAAGATTAACTTTACAAAGTCCTTTGCTCTCAACGTCTCCCTAATTCAAGATACTGTCTCCCTCTGCCAATGAAACTTTCCGTTTATATGGCAGAAAGATTCAATCATATATCTAGGTATCCAATTACTGAAAGATATCTCCCAACTGTATACCCGCAACTACATCCCTCTTCTGAACCAACTTACACTAGACATGAAGAACTGGAACAAGCCCACCTTCTCGTGGTTTGGGAGAGCGGCGATTCTGAAAATGAATGCCCTCCCGAGACTCCTGTACATTCTACAAACGGTCTCCATACAAGTCCCCTCCTTATTCTTTAAATCCTATAAAACCATAAGCACGAAGTTCTTGTGGAAAAATGGGAAAGCTAGGATTAATTATACTCAGCTCACCCTGCCCAAACAAAAAGGAGGCATAGGCCTTCCCAACCTGGCCCACTACTACAAAACTACACATCTCTTCAGAATAGTTGATTGGAATGCGCACAGCTCTCTCAAGGACTGGGTAAAGCTAGAAATTACTTTTGCTGACACACACCTTGGGAGTCTCCCCCGGATCTTACTCCAGGACTACCCCCCTGACATCAAAGCACACCCTCTAATCAGCGCCACAAAGTGCTTTAACAGAGCTTGCAAACAAAACAAGATATCCACAATCACGGGGCCTCTGACACCGCTTAGACTAAATCCGGATTTTCCCCCAGGGATGCACAGCACGTTCTTAAAAACACAGTGGCCCACTGATCAAATACTAGTTCTACAAAGACAACACATTAATTCCAATGGACAGGTTGCCTTTGCGTGAGGACAACAACCCTATCCCACCCTGGCAGACCTTGCTAATAACGCTGTATCTCAACTCAATAAAACGGAAGGCTTCGTGCTCCAGAACTCTCACACCTTTTGACTCCTTGTGTACGCAAAACTCTCCCATGACTCACCTCATATCCACTATACATACATTCCTGTCTGCCCAGGTCAAAGTGGAGCAGACCAAGACCTGTCAAAAATGTGAATCCAAACTCTCTATACAACTAACCGCCGAAAACTAGGGCAATATATTTGATAACATTCACAAGGGCTCCCTGAACATTTCCATTCAGGAAAATGGGTTTAAAATCCAGACGAAATGGTACCGCACCCCAGACATTCTACTGACAATAGACCCGAATGTTACCTTCAGGTGCTAGAGATGCCTCAGGGATAGGGGCACATTAATTCACACCTGGTGGGAATGTTCAGGAATAATCCCATTTTGGAAGGAGGTAAAACAGGTCATTCATAGAGTCACAACCTACGAACTGGATTTCACACCGGCCCAATTTTTGCTCCACCATTCTCCCCTACCACACGCAATATACCACAAGTCCCTGGCAATGTTTATGCTAAATGCAGCAAAACTCTGTGTCCCAGCACACTGGAGAACAAATTCTACGCCCACTGTCAAAGAATGGCTACTGAGGGTGAGCAAAATAGCAGAAATAGAAGAACTCTTACATATATCACAGGATACACACAGGAAATACATTACTAAATGGGCATGCTGGAATCACTTCATCACCACCTCAGACTACACACGGTACATGTACTCTACCTAGCCATGACTGACCCCTCAACCCAAAACACTGAAAAATAGGAAAACACATGGGTACAGAACATTATTGAAACAGACCCTTCGTATACCGCCTAGGGTGACGGTCATTACAAGGATAAATAGCCCCAACATTAAGAACGTTAGAGCGTATCTTGGCCTCAATAGGGAATATGCAAGTCCGATATAAGAAAGCGGAAGCGGAGTGAGTGGTGGGGGAGAGGCGAAGAGAAACACTGATATTACAGTTACTTTCTTTTCATTCTAACCCTCTTCACATTTTACTTTATCTGTCCATTCCTGCTAAATGAGAGCCCCGGTTAATATACCATTCCCCACCCCTCAGGGTGCCCTAAGATACCTTGGAACACAAGAAGTATAACCCCTAACGTCATGCCAACCCAACTAACAACCACAGACCAAGATCAAATAGCCAAAAACAAGCAGGACCCGGGACTGCCCCCACAGTATTGTTCCCAGTCGGGGTGGTGGGCTGACTCGGGAATCTATCTGAAGGTGCATTAGGTTAGACATCGGCCATGGGCTATAAACTTGTACTGACCATTGCGAACCCCAACGAGCTGACAACACAGGGACACTACCCGGGAAAGTTCCCACTTCCCTCAATGTTACCAGTATATATGGTTTGGAACTTTGCATACCTCTTCCCCCCTGTTGTGTAAACCGTTTTACACATTGTTCACAAAGAAAAGCTTAAGATGAACTGTTGGTTATTGCATCAATGTATTGTTCCAAAATGTGTTTAATCTTGCTTTTGTTCTGTATCTACAAATGGACATTCAAAACTGGTCTTATGTAACTTGTCTTACACTCTGTATGCTCTTGAATTTCAATTTCAATAAAATGTTTGAAACAAAGGTGATGGACTGGCCAAGCATGTCTCCAGACCTAAACCCTATTGAGCATCTATGGGGAGCATCTATGGGGCACCCTCAAATGGAAGGTGGAGGAGCGCAAGGTCTCTAATATCCACCAGTTCCGTGATGTCGTCATGGAGGAGTGGAAGAGGACTCCAGTGGCAACCTGTGAAACTATGGTGAACTCCATGCCCAAGAGGGTTAAGGATATAACAAGGAAAAAGGCGCACAGTGATATAAGCTCTCCAATACGTACAATGACAATGACACGTATAGAGAACACAGGGGGATGAAGGATAAAAATGAGTTCAGGGCGTCACCCTCTGCCATGGGACTATACCACTATGCGTTTATCTGACGCTCGTTTGTGAGTTGACAAGCTATCGTTTTTAATGCTATTAAATTTTTACGCAGTCTGCACTTAGAAGCGCCTCTGTTAAGGAAGTGCTAGAAAATAATGGTGGCCACACAAAATATTGACACTTTGAGCCCAATTTGGACATTTTCACTTAGGGGTGTACTCACTTTTGTTGGCAGCGGTTTAAACATCAATGCCTGTGTGTTGAGTTATTTTGAGGGGACAGCAAATTTACACCGTTATACAAGCTGTACATTCACTACTTCACATTGTAGCAAAGCATAATTTCTTTGGTGTTGTCACATGAAAAGATATAATAAAATATTTACAAAAATGTCAGGGGTATACTCACTTTTGTGACATACTGTATAATATATATATATATATATATATATATATATATATATATATTGATATATATATATATATTTATTTATTTATATTATATAGTGTTGAGCGAACCCGGACTGTAACGTTCGGGTCCGTACCGAACTTTCGGGTGTCCGTGGCACGGACCCGGACCCGGACATTTCAAAAATCGTTCGGGTTCAGTTTGGGGTTCTGCTATTTTACTCCACGTGTTGAGAAGCTGCAGGGCAGCCAATCAACAAGCGTTTCACTGGTTTGCCCTTAGAAGCATAGAGTCCTACGTCCTAGTCCAGAATTTTACAGAGTTTAGACAGGGAGTTCGAAAGTCGAAGGAAAGGGATGTGATTGGGTTCCTCGTACACTGACGTCGTGACACTGAGGTCGAATATTTCTCCGACCCAGTGTACTACGTGACCGGTTAGTGTCGGTACGGTAATCATCCGTACCGACACTACCGAAGATTCCCGTTTGGTCACTTTGCGAACAACTAACCGACGGGACGTCGAAGAGTTGTGCACCTCATTTTATCGTCTTGGGGTTTGACTTGGGCTTGCTAAAAACTTTACAGGCCCAGG
>BLSH010352869.1:909-23290 GCA_018402905.1 Glandirana rugosa | reverse complement strand
GCTTCTAAGGGCAAACCAGTGAAACGCTTGTTGATTGGCTGCCCTGCAGCTTCTCAACACGTGGAGTAAAATAGCAGAACCCCGGACCGAACCCGAACGATTTTTGAAATGTCCGGGTCCGGGTCCGTGCCACGGACACCCTAAAGTTCGGTACGGACCCGAACGTTACAGTCCGGGTTCGCTCAACACTACATATAACCCAAACTGGTAAGCTCAAGCCTCTGCAATCCATTCCTGGCTCAAAAGTGCTTTCTTTCATGGACAATTGTAGATACAAACAATTGAAACAGTTTCTTCATTCTCTTACTCAGCCCATACGGGATATTCAGGATCTAACCTCAATAGAAGCCATGTTTAACTCGAAGGATCCTCCTGGGCATCCTGTATCACAACTCTACAAAATTCTCGTTGCACTACAAAACCCCTCATATCCAGATTACCTCACACACTGGGAAGTGGATCTTCATTCCTACTTGTCGGATAAGCAAAAAGACAGAATATTGACTTTAGCTCATACATAATCAATTTCATCCAGAATGGCAGAAAGCAACTACAAACTTCTGGCTAGGTGGTACTACACTCCATCAAAACTACACCAAATATCCCCATCACACACTCCTTTGTGCTGGAGGAACTGTGACCAGGTCGCCTCACACGCCCATATCTGGCGGCACTGCCCTTGCATATTGCAATTTGGTCTGAAATTATTATGATTTCTAGAGAAATTACAGGGCTTCCCCTCCCTTTGGAACCATGGTCAATACTCTTTCATAACTCAACTGAATCAATAGATGCATACAAATGCTCCATTACCCCACACCTTCTCAATGCAGCTAAGGCCCTTATTCTGGGACTCTGGGACCAATCTCAAGTGCCTTCTATGAAAAGCTGGTTCCAAAAGAAAAATGATTTGTACCTAATGGAGGAGCTCACATATATGGGGAGAGGTGACATTAACAAACATACTAAAACGTGGGCCATATGGCAATAATTTAAAACCACCCCAACATACGAGGTTATTATTTCCTCTCAAAACTAAGATGCTCCAAGCTGCCCTACTCTTTGTGATCCTCCCCCCCATTGTTAGGCCATCTTATAGAATAGTAACGCAATGTTAGAAATGTCTTGTAACATACCGGTTACCTCCTGCCGCCAACCAGGAATCCCCCTTACTCTTCCCCTCTCTAATATCCTACTATTCCCCTCCTGTTCTTCTTTATTTTCTCTCTTTTCCCATTTACCTTTCACTTACAGTAATATTAAAACATTCAGAGAATTGTTCCAGACCCTTATAGTGTCTAATATCACTTTTGTACCTTGTATTATGTTTGTGCTATAAGGCATGTACAGTAACTGTTTTTTACGTGTTTTCTCTGAAATAAAGAGATATTAAAAAAAAAAAACACCATACGTTAACAAAAGAAGAAAACAAACTATGCACAATAACTGTAATACATATACGAGGTAGATCACATCCCATATAAGAATGGTTTATTGGCATACATATACACACATGACCATAGATAAATACTGCAATGCAGTTCCAATTATGGAACCATGACTATGCAGAATTGGAAATTACTAATGCTCCTCTACTCACTTTTCCATTCGCATTTTCACTTGGTTGAGGTCTTAATTGGCTTAACTGGGAGTAACTAGATGTAGAGTGACTACTTTTTATCCCTATTTTTAGTAAATTGGCCCACTGTGACCATAGCAACACTGTACTACTTTGGAGAAGTGATCAGTATTTTTTTTTTTTACACATGAATTTCATTAGTATAAGCAACCATTTTTTACTGAATGAAGCTGCTTTATTCAGTGACTTTTGTAGTGATTAGCTGTGATTAGCCAAAGCTAATCGCATGGCACAGATGGGCTGTGATAGTCCATGTCTATACCATGTGATCCCTGTGACCAATCATAGCTAGCAACACAATTGTATACAAAGGCTGGCATGAAAGGAAGCCATCCATAGTTTACAATTGTCATGTGATCTGCTGTGAATGACCCTAGCGATCACATGGTACTGGCAGTGGGCCCCACAGCCATGTGGGAGTCACATCCTGGGAGGATGTTCTCCCAAAATAACAGTGCTCCTGTCTAGCTATCATTGCGTTATACAAATAAAATTTGCATGATATAACCTCATTTAGACACGGGGGTTAAGTGGCTTTTAAAAAAGATATTTACTGTGTTTACTGCTGTATTATAGACCTGTCCTGATCACCTCCCCTGGGGTATTCATGGATCTAGTGCAATGCAAAAGTTTACATATGAGGTGTCAAAATTATATTGAAGGCCAATCTGCCTACTCAGTGCAGTTGTGTTTTTTTTTCATTTTCATTTGCAAACATATGGCCATATATTCAGCATCTAAACAGGTACTTAGTTTTGCCAACATAAAAGGCACCACATCTAAACGACATAAGATATACAACACCAGATGTTTTACAAGACGCACAGTGATTTTAACATAAACCGTTTGGATACATTAAATGTGTATCCCTCTTTCATGTACGTTGGGTACAGGACCAACATCTAAAAGTACCCTTTGTGTGATAAGGATTATCATGCTCATTATTCTAGTATTGATCCTGGACCATTCGATCCTTATGGGACTGTCTTAAGACTAATATGAGGGATGCGAGTCGAAGTGGAAGATGGACGCTACCTGTCGACTCACATGAGTTCATGTGGACTGGATTAAACGGAGTCCGGTCCGGATTTTACCAGCCACCATGGCAGGACTGGTTCTGGTCAGGAGTTTGTGGTCCACTGAAGTCCACCAGCAGTTGGCTTAAATAATCAGGAATTGATCTCACTTTACCTCTGGCCTGGAACTCAGAGAGGGATCTGAGGGAGCTCTGTGTCTGTTTGGACTTTAAAAGACAAGGTTTGCATTTTGGGTTATGTTTTGTGGGTGTCAGGGCCAGCTCCACACCATATAGTGAGGACACTATATAGCACCAGATGGCAAGGACTTATTTTCTGTATTTGTTTGTTTTTATCCTGCAAATCTTTTACCAATAAACCTGACAAGCCACCAGATTTTAAAGAACGTTGCCTGCACGCTGACTATTTTCCTCAGGAAAGCTGATCCCCACAAGCTAATCTCCCACATATGGTGGAGTTCAACTGGCATCTTTCCAAGATGGAGGAAATATTGGAGGCCCTGTTACAAGCCAATGCAGCTCAACGGGAAACCAACACCAGGTCGCAGAGGCCGCTGCAGCTCAGCGAGAGGAGAGTCGCCAGGCTATCGCAGCACAACAAGCAGCTCAACAGGAGATGATCCGACAGTTTGCAGAGGCCCTGCTGGAGTTAAAAAAGGGGCCTGCACCTCCGGTGACAGTGAAACCAAAGTTGGTATGCGCCTCTTGCCACATGCAGAAGATGGCACCTGCAGATGCATTGGAGGCATATCTCTCGACTTTTGAAGAGTCACTCATTGTGAAGGATGGCCAAAACTGTTAGCTATTCGGACTGTTAGCACCATTCTTGACCAGTGAGCCCCAAAAAGCCTACTTTGATCTGGAACTAGATAAGGCCCAGGACTATGAGACCCTAAAGGCAGAGATATTTGCACGCCTAGGGGTTACCATGGCAGTCCGCTCTCTGCTGCTTTGAGGAAGTGGGTCAGTCATGGGGACCCCAAAACCGCCAACAAACTTTTTGACCTTGTGGAGAGATACACTGCTGCTGAGGACTCGTTGCACCCATCTGTGCCCCACTCCAATGTATCCAGGCATGAAAGATCGCCTGGCGGACCTGGTATGACTGTTCCAGGGTTCAGAAGCCTGGGGAAATTTGATAAAACTGCTATGGTTAAAGAGACCGTGGGCTCTAGACCTGGAGACCGGCCAAAGAAGCCAGGAAGGTCTTGCGGACCCTGGAAAGGACTGGGTATAGAGAACATACAGTGCTACCAATGTCATGAATTGGGCCATACTGCTGCCAATCCCTTGAATTATGAACCCATGCAATGTGATTATACTTATGTAAATAGACGCCTTTCTCTTTTTGCACAGGTCGCATATAGAGCATCATGTTCAAATCGCATGGAGAAGCAAATGTGCGTGATTTTTGTTGATAGAAAGTCAGTCACTGCTCTGCTTGACTCTGGTATTGTGGTAACATTGGTAAAAAGCAATTGTGTAAATCCTGCAAGGTTACACCCTAGCACTGTCAAGGTCATTTGCATCCATGGGGACACTCATGACTACCAGATGGCGGTGGTTGAGATTAACACCCCTTGGGGCAGTGTGACTCATTCAGTGGGGGTAGTACCTTCAGTGCTATATGACGTCCTAGTGGGCAGGGATTTTCCCCATCTTTGGAGGTTATGGGAAGGCACAGGGAGTCTGGAGGATAGAGCTCACCCTGCTGTGGAAGCAGGGAACTCTCACCTGACCCTTTTGCCAAATGGAAGGGGAGACTGGGGGCAGGGCCAAGGAAGGAGGAGACCCTCTTCCTTTTCCTGTACTGGCTGGGGTGCCAGAGGAGCTGGAAGATAGTTCTCAGCTGGGGGCTAATGACCCAGAAAATGTCTCTGATCCTGACTGTGAGAGTGAACAGAATGTAGTACCTGAGGTCCAGAGAGAGAACTTCTGTACAGAGCAACTATGGGATGTCACTCTCCTTAGATCCAGAGAAAACGTGAAGGTGATGGATGGGGAACATGTGGACCCTAATTGGTGGGTGTCTTTTCCCTACATGGCTCTTTATTTTTTTTTTAAGGAAAATGTATTGGGTTTTTCAAAAACGGAAGAAAAACATAGACATAGAAATGCAGTGGCATTATTATAGAGATGCATGAAGTTAACCAAGGTGACCCAAATAGGGGTTACTTGAATAGATGGTTGTCTAGAGGGGGTTAGGGCATGGGAAAGGATAAGAGGGGGGATAATGGGGGGGGGGAGTTGTCCAAGATTAGAGCAGTTCAGACATCGATTTGAAACTTGGGTGTTCAAAGAAAAATAAAGAGGGGGGATATATTCTTCAGGTTACTCGAGTGCTTGAGTGTCCAGGTTTGCAGCGTTCTTCAGGGACTGAGTCTGAGTATCCAGCAGAGAGCAACTGTTGAGGTGAAGTCTGTGGAAGATGATTAGTGCAAGATGCGGTATGTTGGAAGTAGGTTGAAGGTTTGGTTGGAGGTACTTTGGGGGGTCGTTGGAGGTACGTTGAAGGCACTGCTGTCTTGGGTTTGAGAAAAAGAGTGAAACTAAGCAGATATGTGGTGGGTAAGGATCCTGACAACTGTCTTAGAGTTTAGTGGCCATAGGTTTTAAAGTGGATCAATTACCCGTGAGGTTTATGGTGATGCATCAGATGAGATGGAGTCCTCTAGAGGGAGCTTCTCAATGCATAGGTCCCTCTTTCTATGAAAGCACAGTGTTGACTGGTGGTAGGAGTGGGAGAGTTTGTTATGAGTCAAAGCCAGGTCCAGTCTTTCTCTCTGAAACAGGGTCAGTAGTTCCTGTTTGACTGCTTTGACTGTGTGTGTGTTGGGGGGGGGAGTGGATGAAACCCACTGTCTGAGAATAGCCCTCCTAGCTATCATATAGCAGATCCAGGATTATTTCCTGACCAACGATACAGCAGCACCACAAGAGGGTGCTAGCCCTGATGAAGCTGTGTAACACAGCTAAACATGTCTACATCATGCCTGGCAGGTCCTGATGCACCCAGCTCCCTCTCTGGGCTCCGAGGTATACACGGCCGGTGGGCGCTGTCTGTAAGCATCCCAGGAGACTCGCCTGACGGCGGACATCAGCGGACTACCACACTCTCCCAGCCGTATACCCTCCTAGAGACATATAGCAGCCAGGACCAAAGGGTGACCAGCGAGGCACACTTACTAGGCAGCCTCCAGAAGACACCATCAGGTTGCTGTGATTGCTTCCTGTTCGGTCTCCCCTGTCCTGGGGTACCTCTACACAGCCCATCCTGTATGATTGGTTATTACTTTGAACTGCACTGACCTACAATATATTACTAGGTTCACGGGGGCGGGCTGATGTGCTTCCCCTTCTGTGTTGCATGGCCAGCTAATGACTGTTCATTTTGTGCCCTCTGTCACAATCAGTCCACAAGGTCTGGCTGCATTGTATTCTGAGACAATTTATACCCTCCAGCTGGGATCCCTGCTCACTTGTCCCGTTGAGACTTTGTTCCATTAGGATTAGATATTGTGAGGCTGTTTCACTTTCAGCCATGTGCGGTTCATATCTGCCTGCTGGCCATTACCCCGGATTACACAGCTGTTGCTGTGATTTTGCCATTCCATACATACCTGGTGCATTCCCATTAGGTGTCCCCATCAGGTTTGCTTGTATGCTTGGATGTTTGGTGAGGTGTGCAGCATCCGGATGTCCATGTTTTTAATAAGTGTATATGACAACGTTGTCATAGTGTGGTGGAGGGATTTTTAGTCTAAACCATGCCATGCATGGTGGTCTTTTATACATGTTTATATGAGTCCATAATAAAGATTTTTTCAACATATATTCATTCATTTTGAGCATGTTCTTTATTGATATATTTCATCCATCCACACTCCGGTGGCTTGTACAGTATCTCACAAAAGTACACCTCTCACATTTTTGCAAATATTGTCACACTGAAGAAATTACACTTTGCTTCATTTTAGTGAGTGTACAGCTTGTATAACAGTGTAAATTTGCCGTCCCCTCAAAATAACTCAACACACAGCCATTAATGTCTAAACCGCTGGCAAAAAACTGAGTTTACCCCTAAGTGAAAATGTACAAATTGTGCCCATTTAGCCATTTTTCCTCCCCGGAGTCATGTGACTCGTTAATGTTACAAGTGGAGTTGAGCGGACACCTGGATGTTCGGGTTCGGCGGGTCCGGTCGAACTTTGCGAAAAAGTTTGGGTTCGGTGCCGAACTTGACCCCGGACCCCAAACCCCATTGAAGTCAATGGGGACCCAAACTTTTTGGCACAAAAATGGCTGTAAAAAAGTCCTGGCAAGTGCTAGAGGGCTGCAAAATGAAGTAAAATGGGGGTAAGAGTAGGACAAATGCCTTACAAAAAAAATGGGGATAGGGAAAATAACTTAAAATCAAATAAAAAAAAAGGGGGGTGGATGTGGAGTAGGAGCCTAGAGGTTGACTAGGCCGTGACCGTGGCAGTGTACTTGATGATTTTAGAACAATAATCTGTGCCTTACAGCAACAGCAGGAACCTGACCTTATAGGAGTAGGCGATGATTTTAGAACAATAATCTGTCCCTTACAGCAACAGCAGGAACCTGACCCTATAGAACTAGGAGATGATATTAGAACAATAATCTGTCCCTCTAAGCAGTAGACTCTACCTAGTCCAGTCAGATTGTTCTGTAATGCAGGATGAGATGTTATTAGATCTACAATCTGTCCCTAAAAGCAGTAGTAGTAGTAATCTCTACCTAGTCCACAATCAGATTGTTCTGTAATGCAGGATGAGATCTGCAATCTGTCCCTCAAAGCAGTAGTAGTAGTAATCTCTACCTAGTCCACAATCAGATTGTTCTGTAATGTAGGATGAAATCTGCAATCTGTCCCTCAAAGCAGTAGTAGTAATCTCTACCTAGTCCACAATCAGATCGATGAGATGTTATTATATCTGCAATCTGTCCCTCACAGCGCCAGCAGCATCCTCTCCCTACACTAGCCAGAGAGCATGTGACATGCAGCACTAAGTGACTCCAGCTTAAAAAGAGGCTGGGTCACATGATGCACTGCCCAATCACAGCCATGCCATTAGTAGGCATGGCTGTGATGGCTACTAATAGCCATCTCAGCCATGATGGCTGTAGCTATTATGGCTACTAATACTGCTTCAGTATGTCACAGTACATGTTGGCATGCATGGTTCCCTCAACTGTAGCTCCCCAGTGCCGGCAGCACTCATGCAGCCCCAGACCATGACACTCCCACCACCATGCTTGACTGTAGGCAAGACACACTTGTCTTTGTACTCCTCATCTGGTTGCCGCCCCATACTCTTGACACCCTCTGAACCAAATAAGTTTATCTTGCTCTCATCAGACCACAGGACACAGGTTGCAGTAATCCATGTCTTTAGTCTGCTTGTCTTCAGCAAACTGTTTGCAGGCTTTTTTGTGCATCATCTTTAGAAGAGGCTTCATTCTGGGATGACAGCCATGCAGACCAATTTGATGCAGTCTGCGGCATATGGTCTGAGCACTGACAGGCTGACCCCCCACCCCTTCAACCTCTACAGCAATGCTGGCACCACTCATACATCTATTTCCTAAAGACAACCTCTGGATATGACGCTGAGCATGTGCACTCAACTTCTTTGGTTGACCATGGCGAGAACTGTTCTGCATGGAACTTGTCCTGTTAAACCACTGTATGGTCTTAGCCACCATGCTGCAGCTCAGTTTCAGGGTCTTGGGAATCTTCTTATAGCCTAGGCCATCTTTATGTAGAGCAACAATTCTTTTTTTCAGATCCTCAGAGAGCTCTATGCCATGAGGTACCATGTTGAACTTCCAGTGACCAGTGTGAAAGAGTGAGAGTGATAACACCAACTTTAACATACCTGCTACTTTACATTGTAGCAAAGTGTAATTTTGTCACATGAAAAGATATAATAAAATATTTACAAAAATGTGAGGGGTGTACTCACTTTTGTGAGATAGTGTATGTGTAATATGGCTGACTCATCCAGTACAGGACAGAAGAGGCCATACTCCCAATCAAGAATCTAAAGAACAGAACAAAGGAGAATTTATATAATAAACAATAATATACCTATGGACTGTAATCAAAAACATAAAGGGAAGGGGGACGGAATCAGATAGACATGATGGCAATCAGTCTGAACAAACACATGTGGTGGAGAAATCTTGATCCGCCATTGGATATCAAAACTTGTCCAGAAATGGAATGGGGTCACCGGTACCCAAGCAAAGACAGCAAATGAACATATATAATAAAGGACTGAAAAAAATCCAAGAAAAACCATACCACTCACTCAGGTACATAAATCTGGGGCTTTATGGCCAAAACGGCAATGCATATAACAATGATGAAATGTAGACACGTTTCTATAGTGCCATACATACAGTATCTCACAAAAGTGAGTACAACCCTCCCATTTTTGTAAATATTTTATTCTATCTTTTCATGTGACAACACTGAAGAAATGACACTTTGCTACAATGTAAAGTAGTGAGTGTATAGCCTGTATAACAGTGTAAATTTGCTGTCCCCTCAAAAAAACTCAACACACAGCCATTATTGTCTAAACCACTGGCAACAAATGTGAGTGCACCCCTAATTGAAAATGTTCAAATTGGGCCAATAAGTGTCAATATTTTTTGTGGCCACCATTATTTTCCAACACTGTCTTAACCCTCTTGGGCATAGAGTTCACCAGAGCTTCACAGGTTGCCACTGGAGTCATCTTCCAGTATGCCATGACAACATCACAGAGCTAGTGGATGTTAAAGATCTTGCACTCCTCCACCTTCTGTTTGAGGATGCCCCACAGATGCTCAATAGGTTATAGGACTGGAGACATGCTTGGCCAGTCCATTGCCTTTACCCTCAGTTTTTTTAGTGAGGCAGTGGTCATCTTGGAGGTGTATTTGTGGTTGTTATCATGTTGGAATACTGCCCTGCGGCCCAGTCTCTGAAGGGAGGGGCTCATGCTCTGCTTCAGTATGTCACAGTACATGTTGGCATTCATGGTTCCCTCAATGAACTGTAGCTCCCAAGTGCTGGCAGCACTCATGCAGCCCCAGACCATGTCACCATTCAGATGGTGTCAAGAGTATGTGGCAGCAACCAGGCGAGGAGTACAAAGACAAGTGTGTCTTGCCTACAGTCAAACAGAGTGGTGGGAGTGTCATGGTCTGGGGCTGCATGAGTGCTGCCGGCACTGGGGAGCTACATGTACTGTGACATACTGAAGCAGAGCATGATCACCTCCCTTCGGGGAGACTCGGCCGCAGGGCAGTAATTCAACATGATAACGACCCCATACACACCTCCAAGACAACCACTGCCTTGCTAAAGAAGCTGAGGGTAAAGGTATTGGACTGGCCAAGCATGTCTCCAGACCTAAACCCTATTGAGCACCTATGGGGAATCCTCAAACAGAAGGTGGAGGAGCGCAAGGTCTCTAACATCCACCAGCTTCATGGAGGAGTGGAAGAGGACTTCAGTGGAAACCTGTGAAGCTCTGGTGAACTCAATGCCCAAGAGGGTTAAGGCAGTGCTGGAAAGTAATCGTGGCTACACAAAATATTGACACTTTGAGCCCAACATTGCCAGAAATGGAAAAGTTGAAATTTGGGTATGGAGAATTCATCTACTATGGAGAGAAAGTCTCAAGGGAGGCCAGATGTCACATTGCATAGGGAGGAGAACCTTGTAAGACCTAGGTCTTCCCAAGTGAGGTAGACTTTGTGATCCATTCCTGCAGGAAAGTTAGTATTGCCCCTAATTGGAAGGTAACTTGACATGAATGGAGATAATTTGAAAAGTTTTCTGTATTCCTTCCAAGCGATTGCCGTATCCCTAAGAAGAAGATTGGGTTGGAGTTCCGGGGGAGTGGTTTTCCATCTAGAGTGAAGAAGGGCTACCAAGGAGTTTGGATGGACCATTGCTGATTCAAGGTTATGGTTCGAGTAGCGTGAGCATCTTGTGATCCAATCCAAACTAAATCTGAGGAAGCAAGCTATGTTGTAAAGCCTAATATTGGGGAGGCTAGCCCCTTCTTCAGTCCTGGGGAGATGCAGTTTGCACAAAGCTATGCGGGGATGCCTTTTTCGTCATATGAAATTAGAGATGTTTTTGTTGAGTGATTGAATGCCTTTGTGTTTTAGGAATAATGGAATAGTCTGGAGAGGGTATAAAAGGCAAGCTAAATGTTGAGTGACCTTCTTTATTTCCTGTGTGGTAATGGCAGAGTTTAGAAACTCAACCTGTGAGGGGGATATTTTTAGATAGATGAACCTGGTCCAAAAATGCCTGAGCCACTTCCCTATTTAAGGGGTCTGGGGCATACAGTGAGGCATAAAAATCTAGCATTATCTGACTAATTTCCTTTGGTTCGGGCTTGAGTATTCCTGCGGAGTCATAGAGGGATGTTATGTGGGTACGTTTTTGAAGGCCTGTACAGATTCTGGCTAGTAATTTACCTGCCTTGTTGCCAAAGTTGTGAAGAGAAGCCCCTAAGTGAACTCTTTGTATTTGCTCTATCTTGTCTGACCAGGAATCAAAGGCTTCTTTGGAAAACTGCCATTTGGTCCTGTTGTCTGGTGTATTTTGGTTAAATAAGGCCTGCTGGGCTGCAGGTTTACAAATTTTGCATTAGAATCTACAATGGCATACCCTTTTAACCTTGCCTACCTTTTTTATAGCAGATTGTCATTGTTGCTGCCACATCTAAAACACAACTTACTACTCTGGGACACAATTATAGCTTGGAGAGAAATAAGAAAATATCTAAAAGTTTCCCCACACATCGCGGCACATCTTCCAATCCTAGGCAACCCAATGCTCCCACCATTGACACAGCACTAAGCCTTCAAAATATGGAAACTCAAAAACCTGACAAAAGTAATATCCTTATACAATGCAGTCAATTGAAAGATCAAAGACTTCCTTACCATCATCTCAGAATTTAATCTTCCACCTCATCACAAGTTTCATCTCATGCAAATTTCTAACTTAGTTAATAAAATTCGCCCTACCACAAGATTGAGATTTAAGCCTACTTTCTTGGACAAATCGAATTCTATTTCCACATCGGAAATCTATAACCCCCTTTTACCATTCGTCACCCTTCCGCTGAAATCGACAGCAGCCAAGGCTTGGAAAACAGACCGACCCCTAATGGGGCGAGGGAAGGGAACTGAGGGGATCGGGTCTCTACATGCCATCCAAGCCTCCACTCATTATTTCATGATGTAGAACAATATATAACAATGCTCTGTACTAGTTTGTATTGCCAATGTTTAGCCTTCTTTATACTACCTTACGGAGACAAATTCTTTTGTACTTATATATTACAATTGTCATATCTTCAATGTCTATTCCATTTTTGAAAAGCCCAATAAAACCTTATAAAAAAAAAGAAGACACAGAGCCACAAAATGAGGTTGGATGAGAATTGGTTCAATATTACATTGCCTAAGTTGTTCTTTACTGTTAGAGCAATAAGGATGTGGAACTCCCTTCCACAGTTAATTGTGTCGGCAGTGAGTGTAGATAAATTAAAAAAAAACTTTTAGGTGTGTGTCTTTGTAAACACATTGCACAGGGATATGGAAAATGGTAGTGATAAATACACACACACACAGTCACACTCAAGTTGAACTGGATGGGCTGGTGTCTTTATTCAGCCTTACAAACTATGTAATTATGTGACCTTGCATAAAAATGTTATCATCACTTCTTCCTTTTGTAACCAGGCCCTTGATGGGTGGATAGACCCCATAAGTAGGTGGGTAATGTCACTGTTACTTACCACCAATGCTGGCACTCCCTCTCTTTGAGCAATTGTGGGCACGTCTGAATTTACTTGGAGTGTTACAGCTGCCTCACTTGACATGCCATGTGATGCGTCAGAGTGTTAAATCCATAATTCAAACTCAGTAAAGCATCCACGCATCCCTATGTCTACACATTTCTTAGTATCCGAAATGAAACACTTTAACCGTATTCACCTTCTGAGGTACCAAAGCTATCCACCTCAGTACCATAGCCAAGCACATGCAGTACCTACAACCAAGTATTGCATCACCCACAGTCTCCTTGCACCTGTGCAGCATCTCTTCTACCTCTCCAGCCTCTGTTGCATCTACGCTGCACCTATAGCTCCACTGCACACAGGCAGCATCTCTGTTATACTCACAGGTTCTTTTGCAATATTGCTGTACCTGCAGCTCCATTGCACACCAGCAGCACCCACTGACTCTTTTGCCTTTATGCTGCACCTGCAGACTCCACTGCACCCCACCAACACTCATTGTCTTTGTTGCCTCTCTGCTGCACCCTAACCACCCATGGACTCATTGCTGCACCTACAGCCTCAGCTGCACCCCAGAAACACCCAGTGTCCAGGGCCGGTGCTACCACTAGGCAAACTAGGGAGCCGCCTAGGGTGCACTGCGACCTAGGGCACCCAGCCGCTGGTTTCCCTCTGCACCTGCATGCTCTGCAGGCTGCAGCATGTAACTAACTCAGTCTCAGGCAGCCTCTCCATCTGACCAATAGTGTAATTAGAGGCGCAGCACAGCACTGGAGCCTGGATGACATGTCCTGAGGCTTCCAACAGAACAGAAGCAAACATCCCCTGCCCCTGCGTGCCTCTATGATCATGACACAGGTCTGTCTCTTTGAGAGACTTTATGGTGATTGTCCCAGTACTACCAGCTCTGCCTTACACACAATGCCTTCCTTACAGCAGGGGTGCCCAACAACTGGCCTTCTGATGTGGCTCACCACCACCTGCTCTGGGATGGTAGGTCAGCAAGCCCAGATTGTGGGTTCCCGACTCGCCATGACCGAGCATCAGAGTAAATAACAGAGCCGATGCTTCCCGTATAGCGTTGGCTCCTCTCACATGGGCAGGGCAAAGGGGGTGGAGTCAAGGGTGGAGCCATGGGGATGGCAAAATGAAGTTTCGCCTAGGATGTCAAAAATCATTGCACCAACCCTGCCAGTGTTTCCACTGCATCTCCATTACTCCTTCAGCCCTGCTGCTCCTGCAGCTCCACTGTAACTCAGATACACCTATAGACTCTGTTGCATTGCCCTCACACATGCAGTCCTGCTGTGCCTCAACTATACCCAGGGATCCCAAAACCTCCTCATGCCATTCTTACACTCTAGTTACTGTTACCTGCCACTAACCCCTCCCCCTGCATCTGCACCAACCTGTTGTGTGACCTGAAAGTAGACAGAAGAAAAGGCCAAACTCCCATGGGGTGGGTCACTGCAACATCAGCTACCCCTTAGACAAAGGAGCAAGGCCCACATCTCAGTTTGTAAAAGCCTGACAGTCTCATACACAAAAAAAATTAATAAATAATAGTTTGAATCATTAACAGATGTTTACATAATTCGGCTCACTAATCCTTAGCTGTGCAACTGCTATTTTAGAAAAGGAAGTGTGGCCTGTTATGTCTCTGTGCTTCTGTAATGTATTTCAGAGTATTCATCAGTTTAAGGAGTAAATGTTCTAAGGGAACACTAGATTATTTTGTATATTAACTTATCATTTTTATTACATAAACCACTTGTAACCTTGTAATGACAGCAATCTGCGATTTTTATTGGGACTTTGCTATTGGGGCATACATGTCGGACATTTGTGACACTTTTGTGGGACCAATGACATTCATACAGCGATCAGAAATTTAAATATCCACTGATTACTGTATAATTGGCAGCGAAGGGGTTAAACTGCAGGGGGCAGTGAAGGGGTTAACTGTGTTCCCTGGGCATGTTCTAACTGTGTGGGGGCTTGGCTACCATGAGCACAAGAGATCTAACTGATCCCAGTGACAGGGATCAGTAGATCTTTTAAATGCCCACTGACAGAGCGGGGAACCACTGTGTTTACATCGGCGGTTGCCCGTTTTTTCTCTCTGCCAGGTCATCGCAGCTCACTGGTGTACATCTGGTCCGCCCGAGCCACGGCACACTCCTGCAGAGTGCGGCGGCCATGAGAACGCACCGCCGGCGGCGCGCTCACGCCCGCTAGCTACACACGCGCGAGCCACCGTTTATAGATGGCGATTCGCGCTATGGAGCCACTTTGCAGCAGTAAATGTACACGAGCCGGTACGGAACCGGTTAACTTATTTGACCATTTCTACGTAATAAAAAAAGACAAATGAACTATATTTTCATTTCAATTGACTGTTCTATTATTAACTTATTTATTTTATGCAGTTTTACAACCAAATTAATTTTTGGATACAGTAGGAACAATTAAATGTTAAATGCAATCTATAAGTGCACAGTTTGTGCATTGTACAGCATGAATATAAAGAAACAAAACAACATTTTTTAATTCTTCTACAACATTATCTTAAGCTATGCAATATTGACTGTAATTAGACCCATACTTCTAGTTCCCCATTTTCCTCTCCTGCTTTGGAGAAGGTTCATATAACAAATTCTACATACTACGTTGGATGTGCATACATTTCTAACAAAGCACTTTACTTTTAACATGCTCATAAATTATTCTTCTGAGTAAGAAAATAAAAGAAAATCTATATTGCATTCTCAGCATACTTTTTATTCACCCTTATTTAATGAGAAAACGTGTGGCAAAATAAGATTTTTACCATTGTTAGCTGTTTGAATTACAGGAATGGGGGTGTCTTTAAAAGATCATAAATTAAGGTTATTTTGTAGCACACAAATTACCTGTAGCTCTCTTGTTTGAATTTCAGAGCACAATGAAAGCTCACATGAAGGAAATGTACAAAGGTACAAAACATTTATTATTAGAGAAAGTCCCCAACTGGTTGGTCAATAATGTGAAAAGAAAAGAAAACATAAATTAATTAGAAGGCACTTTTAAATTATTGATCTGCAGTATATTTTACTTGGTTCTAGATTTCTTTTTCTCTTTTTCTAACTTTGTAAAACCTTGAAAAGTCTTGAAAAATATGTATAATACTATTCAACTTGCATAGACTTATACATTTTTGTCAGTAACATTTTTACATTTTTTATTTATTTTGCAATGTTTAATATAAAAGTATTGTATGTAGGGGGCGTGGCCTGGCACCTAAACGAAATGGCTGCTTAGACTGAGAGCTCCTCTGTCCAGAGACGCTAATCAGCTTCAGCAGAGCAGAGAGACCCGGGGCACACCACTCCTGAGTGAGCCAAAATGGTGTACCGTACGGCGGAACTACCATGGACTCGTCCACGCAACTCAGCAGAACCGTACTGGCAATGTTTCACACCCAGAATGTGGAGACGCAGGCCGAGTCTCAAGCCACGGACTACAGTACACCCAGCACAGGCCCTTCGGGACCCCCAGCGATAGGTAAGCACTAACTGCAACCCTCACCCCTTCTGTGCTTACCGGACTTACATGCGCAGCTATCTTGGACCTGAAAACTGACATCAGAGCTGTAGCCAAGCACCTGGAGGTGGTAGAGTCGGTGGTCATGACACATGGGGTGGCCGTACAACAACTACAGGCAGTCTCCAACAAGCACACACATTTTATCCAATTTAGACCTGAATGTAGTATGCAAGACAGGTTAAACAATCTGATAAATGGAAGACCTGCCCCTCCTTCACTCCTTGGGATATACAGCTTTGATAGAGCAATACAAAGTTTTTTACGTGTTCACAAAAAAGCTGTTAGTGATTTAAGTTTTTGTATGTCTTTATGTTTGAGTAATAATGGTATAGTTTGCATGGGGTATAATAGACGTGAGAAGCTGAGCATCTTATAAAGGTGGCATCTCCCGAAGTGTGACAGGGGAAGGTCCATCCAATCCTCCAATTCTTTGATTATTTTGGATATCACTGGGGGGAATTCAATTGGTAAAGGGAAGCAGGATCTTTTCCAATGTTCACGCCTAAATAGGTGATGTGATGAAGTGCTATGGTAAAGGGGGATGATATTAGCCAGGGTCTATGGCCCTGCTTGCCTAGCGGGAGTATCTCGATCTTAGCATAATTGATTTTGAGCCCTGATCATGAATGAAAGGCATTAAATGTATTTTGGATTAGGGGGATATCTTTTTGTGGGTTTGTTGTGAAAATCAAAATGTTGTCAGCGAAAAGGGCCACACGTAGTTCCTCATCTCCTATTTTAACACCGTGTAAGGGAACATGTGAGTTAATATATTGTGAAAGTGGTTTGATGGCCAAATTAAATAATAGTGGTGATAGGGGGTATCCCTGCCTAGTACCTTTATGAAGGGGTATCAGATCAGAAATGATCCCGGCTGCTATAACGCTTGCAGAAGGGGCGGAATATAGTTTTTTTTATGAATTTGATAAAGGGACCTAGGAAACCAGATTTTTCCAGTGTTATTGATAGCCAGGATATGTTTACATTTCAAATGCTTTTTCTGCATCCAAAGTGACTATGGCAATGTCTTGGGTAGGGTGAGTTTGGCGTGTTCTAGAATTGCTAGGACCTTTCTAATGTTCGAAGAGGGTGATCGTCCTTTCACAAAACCTGACTGGGCTGGGTGTATCAGTGATGGTAGAATGGAGGATAAGTTGGATGCTATGATTTTAGATAATAATTTGGAATCTACATTTAGTAGAGATATGAGTCGGTAAGATCCCGGGTCTGAGGGGACCTTCCCTTTTTTGGCAATCAGTTTGATGTAGGCCTGGTTGCCTGAAGGTATGTAAGGACCTCCTTTCCAAATTTCATTGAATGCTGAGTGGGGCGTTTGGGGTATAAAACCAAAAGTTTGTTTGTAAAATTTGCCTGAGAGACCACCAGGTCCTGGGGATTTATTAGTTGCTGTTGTTTTGATATGGTCTATAATCTCTATAAGAGATATGGGTGCGTTTAAGGCCTGGAGTTGCTCTGAGAATATTCTGCTTTATTTAAGAAGTTTTCCGATCATGAGGTGTCCATGCTATCCTGTGAGTAGAGAGTGGTATAGAATTTGTGATGGATCTGATTTATGTCAGAGGCTGAAGTAAATATGCGTCCTTCCTTGTCTTTGAGTGATGTGATATGTGTGGGGTTATAGGTGATTCCACACCACAAACACATCTCTGCCAAGTGAATCAACATAATACAGGGGTCCCCGGTTAATGGTTATATACCTGCGCCACGGAACGCGCATCATACCTTCATAGATCCAGACCAGCGTTGGCTCCAGAGGTAACTGCTCAGAGCGCCTGCCAGCTGGGATGATCAGGTGGGTAGTGTGCGGTTACCAATTAATGGAAGGTTTCCACTGCTAGTGGTCTTTCCTCAATGCCGGTTAAAGCCACATTCGCTATACACAGGGAATACCGGTAAACTGACACTGGGAGACACTGTGACAATGTATATTAAATACATCCTAATAAAATTTCTACAACAGTTCCTCCTCTTGTAATATGCTCCCATGTGTCCCTTGATTAATCTTGATTTTCTTCTTAACACTAACACCAGTCCATTCACAAAAAAAACATTCAGTCCATCAAAATTTGAGTCCGAAAAATAAAGTAATAGAGAATGAACAAAAGAAAACCATGGTTGACACGTAAGACTCTATTCTTTGGGAGGGATGACTTAGAGGGAAGGCATGGAGTGGGGGATTGTAGCGATCGCCGGTCAGTTTGGAATCCTCTGCATCTGGTACATGGGCTGGACTTCAGGGCCTTTTGTCTCCGCAAGGAAGATGTGGTTGTTTGCACAGCCTTTGGTGACTCGATCGATCAGGCAGCAGGAACATCTCATCATGACCAAAACTAAAGTTAAAGCACATTTGTGCGCTACCTAGTTGTCCCAATACCCATACTGGTTTTGTTAGGGAGGGGCAAGAACCAGAGCTAATGTTGAAACTATAACTAATTTTACCTTCTAGAAATGTATCATTAAGATCCATAGACAAATGTCTTCTTGTGGTCTTTGCTAGTTTTTCAAATTTCCTCATGCCAATATGAACATTATATATAGCATGTAGTGCTGCCATTGTCGGGGGAATTAAGGCTCGGTGTGGGTTTAGAGCATACCCAGCAGTGGGTCCTGTTCGCAATTTTAGCTTGTTGGAGGTGCATTTTAAACAACAAGTTGGGATGTTTTTCATTGTTACCCCTGCTAGAATACACTAAACTAAGAATATAAATAAAAAAGATACTCCTCATTCTTTGATGTGGTTGAGCAGCTTCTTGCAGTGGCTGGCGTGGATCCAGTTGTCTTGTCCCTCAAGCTTTAGGGAGGTTAGTGTCGTCAGCTGTACCTGGTATGGCCCAAGGTATCTTGGTTCTAGTCCTGTGCTCTGATGTTGCTTTACAATGACCCAGTCACCTGGTTGGATAGAATGTATACCAGTTATCGTGTCAGGGTCCAGGAGGGACTGTCAGGGTCCTGTGGTGGACTATTGAAGTTCACATTGCAGGGCCTGTACTTACTCCATCAGCTGGGAATGTAAAGATGACAGCTGCCAAGGAAAGTACAGCCCTCTTTTTGGTTGACTTCCAAACAAACCTTGTATGGAGATAACCCAGGCATGTGGGAACTCAATAAACCCTTTCCCACCATTTCATAGACTGTAGTCACTGCATAACCTGTATGTGGCTTACCATCTGGGGTGTAATACCTGGAACCCTTGACAAAAAGGTTCTTAGCATCTGAGATGAGAGTCTCCTTCGCTGGGCTGTTGGTTGTTGACACAAGTTCCATCAAGGAAAGACAGTCGTGGTGATCTTTAACATGTCATCCTACTAGGTCACAAACTTGGTTAGAATTAGAGAATTGTTAGTTTGAAAATTGTCGTTCTCACCACCATTATTTCCCCCCTTTTCTTCCTCATTACAAACAGGAGGAAGAGACGCAGGATTTAGAATGGTGCAAAAAAAATTAATAATGGTCACTGAGATTCTCACTTTGATCTAGTGAAATAAAAATGCTATTTTCGGGGGGCGTGGCCTGAAGAGTTCGCAGACGGATGTGCAGCCGAGTAGCTCTGCAAGTACACAAAACCATCCAGGAGAATCCTCCTTCCAGAGCAAAGGGTGAGACACAACAATCCCCCAGTGCATCTCCCAACACTACCAGCTGCACTCCGGGCCTGAAATCGAGTGGCCCGGACATCTGCTGGGGAACAATTTTAGCCCAAGGCTTTGTGCGGCCTGATCGGGCTAGGCCCAATGGATCTCCTCTCTCACATCAATCCATCCGCCCAGCTACCACTCCATGCTCAACTCCCCAGCATCCCCATCTGTGCCCAGCTGCTCCCCACGCAATCCTGGCCCACTACTACCAAATTTAGCCCGGGGATTTATCCGCAGCCTACCGAGGCCTTGCGCGGCTGCCATCGTGAGTCCCAAGGCCCTTATCTGCAAGTATAAGGGACCCCAGGGGGGATTGTGTTTCATTTGTGGACCGAACTGGGGACTGAGGACCATGAACTAAAGGAACGGTGGTCATCTTGGTGCACCCAATCCACCCCACATCAATCTCACTTCACATCTGGGTGCAACCAGCCCACCCCACACCAATCTTATTTCCTCATAACAAAAGACAGAGTGATAGGGGGTAGTGGTGACCACCTAACGTAATGACCGCATAATCCCTGAATCCTGCTCTGCAGCCCGGTAGATTGGCACTACAACAAGCCCCACACAAACATAAGCAGAGGTGCCCAACAGCCTTGTGACAATCTAGGGATGTCCCGCAGGAGGAGAGAAGACCCTCAGCTCCAGAAAATGTCGAGTCTGTTTCCACTGCTGCTCAAAGAGCACAACAAAATGGCGATGGGAGCCACACTCCGATGGTCAGAGGCGGTCCTCTAGCGGCTACAACCTTTGTGTTCCCATATGGCAGAACGCACAGGGAGACTCACCGGACCCAGATACACCAGAGACACAGAGCCCAGCCAAATCTCGCCAACAATGGGACTGGGACTGGGACACGGACGATTTAGATGGGCCATGTATGGAGGTTAGTGCTAATGCTACACTAGCAGGAAACTGCAGTCCAGACCCCATTGCATCATTCCCAACCGTAGGCTAGCCAATGTCGGATGTCATGATGAAGGATATGTTATTTTCCCTCCGCTCATCTCTACAAGCTGACATGCTAGCATGCTTCAAACAATATGCAGCAGATGTACACAAAATAGGAGAAAGGGTAGGCCAGTTGGAAGAGGCTATGGGAACATGTGCTGACTCATACAACAACATGGTGGATGCACACGCGGCCCACTCAGAAGAAAAAACTCTTGGTTAAAGTCCAAAATCGCCAACCTGGAGGACCGCTCCAAACGTAATAACCTAAAGATAAGGGGGGTCCCCGAATCGGTGCAACCCTCACAGCTCTCCCACTTCATTCAGGACTTGTTTCAAGCAGCTGCACCGGCTCTGACAAACACCTACCTAACAATAGATAGAATACACAGATTCCCAAACCGTCATTCCTTCCAGATGAGGTCCCTAGGGATGTGCTTCTGAGACTGCACTATTTCCAAGCAAAAGAGACAATACTTCTCACTTTCTGCAAAAAGACGCAACTCCCAGAACGTGTTGCATCTATACAAGTACTACCGGATCTGTCCGCATATACCCTCCAAAAACACAAAAACCTAATCTCCATAACAAAGGCCCTTCGTAACCATGACATCATCTACCAATGGAAGTACTCGGCCACCCTAAAAGTCACAAAAGAAGGCTCCACCTACTTCATCAACACTCTCCAAGAAGGGCTTCAATACCTTACGTAATGGAAAATAGTACCAGGAAATCCTCCCACGACCACCCAAACACAACCACCAGCTAGACCGTCCTGGGAATAGAGCAAATCAACAAACAAACGTGGCAACAGGACCAGGCATCCTAGGGGCAACCACACTTGAGCACCAATCCACTAAAGTCGCTACCCAAAGCTGCAGTCAGCAATGTCTTTCTAAATACCGAGCTGAAAGCTTTTCCCCCTCTGATATGCAGTTTATCTGCACCTTGTTCTATGTTGAACCCTTTTTACACCAAGTTCCAGACCAACGAGTCCTCCACAACTGTCTTTTGTTGGCATATGTCGCACCTAAGTTTCAGTACTTCTCTACCCGCACGGCACTTTCATGAGATACCAACGGCACACCAAAGGATGACTTACCACAGCAATCTTATACCTAAGACCCACAGAGAAACACAGACCGCATCAAGCAACTTATCACCTAGAGCTAACTATATCCTCTTGACCTCCCACCAAAAGGAGGCACTCTACAGCAAAACGGAACCAGATACTAATGTCCTTTAAATTAATGACTATAAATGCTTGAGGCCCGAATCACCCGGCAAAGCGATTCTCCCTCTGGAAAGAAGCCTCTAAGGCCAACGCAGACATAGTGGTCGCACAAGAGGCACATTTTTTTTAAGTTTTAAAGTTTTATTGTTATTTTGCCAATACAATACAAATCATTCAATATGATATAGGAATGTTGTGCAAAAATATAGAAACAAGAATCATTCTTAACAATAACATTTCGGGAGGTGCGTATGAGTTAGGCAACTTATACAGTTAGACGTAGAAAATAGACTGAAAAACAATTTATAGCATGAATTCCCTATTGATCAGACGACTAGATCTCCGGGTAAAGATTCCACCCTAGACCCTCAGCACCCCATGCGGGAACTAGCTGTGCTAAAGGGAGGGTATTAAGTACGATATTTAACAAAAAGT
>BLSH010352840.1:32483-43742 GCA_018402905.1 Glandirana rugosa | reverse complement strand
TGATCATATCCCCCCCCTTTTATATTTATACATGGAGATCATATCCCCCCCTTATGTATTTATACATGGAGATCATACCCCCTTATGTATTCATAAAAACCCCTAGCAACCTCTGAAGGAACTCTAGGGTCCCTTGGTGTCCTGGTTGAGAACGGCTGACCAAAAAAAGAATGGTATTGGCTTCAGAACAATGCATTCAGCATTAAATGGGAGATCAATTAGTCACAGCTTGAGTACCCACTAGCAACCTCTTGGGCAGTGGTTCTCAACTCCTGTCCTCGGGACCCACTAACAGGCCAGATTTTCAAGCTACCTGAAATACATCACAGGTGATATCATTTGCTGCTCAGTGATTGAAGTATTCTAGCCTGCATCTCCCCAAGGGAATACTTAAAATCTGGCCTGTTAGTGGGTCCCGGGGACAGGAGTTGAGAACCACTGCTCTTGAGGAACTCTAGGGTTCCTTGGCTGAAAATGACTGGATTAGACCATAAGAGGGACAAGCTCAGAAGTAACCAGGGATGGAGGAATTTGTTTCCAAACAAGTAACTGTTGACCTTTAAGCTGGCCATAGACGGTAAGAACCGTTGGGATTCCAACCATGTATGGGCAGGCTGAATGTACCCAAGTTGATCCATCGTCTTGTGTACAACCCATGGTTGCAGAAAATCAATTTGCTCCGTCTCTGGCCAGCCTTACAGTTTTTCTAGGTTTAATCCAGTCTGAGTGCTACAGGAAAAAAAAGAACAATTCTATCATATGACATCTGAGGACATGAGGTCTGAAGAGCAGATAGGGCGTGATAATTGCGTAGAATGGTGTATAGGAATGAGTGTCAGAGCTTACCCAATAACAACAATGACAAAATCCAACAAGTTCCAGCCATTCCTGATGTAGGCACTGGGGTGCAGGACCAGACCATAGGCAATAATCTTCAGGAAACTTTCCACAGTGAAAATGATGAGGAAGATGTATTCCACTTGTTCCTGTTACACATCAAGCACAGTATATCCAAGTCATGGGGAAGGGCATTTAGAAAATACGCACAGGATGAATTAAGACAATTCTCAAGCTTTAAAAAAAAAATGCAGTTATGCAATTTATTAACACGGTAGAAGACAGTTCAACTAGATGATGTCTCATTAGACGAAACGCGTCGAGTCGTGCTGCTCTGCTGCCATTGCGTTGTGCTGACTGAGAGGTTTTATGTCATTTGGACATGTGAGTGTTCCTGTTTTTTATAATAAATTCCTTATATTACAAATTTACGCTATGTGGAGTCTTTCTATCTCTTTTCAATACCCCCGTTCTTATAGAGACGCGCAGATTTTCATTCTCGTTGGAATGTGTCACTACAAGAGAGTTCCGCACTATTGATACTGGGATCAACCCCCATTGATGTGGAGGGACGTGGAAATGCCATTGTTGGTGTGTTACACCCCCCCTGCCTGGACAACTTAGTTGGCGTATTGTCAGGTCACCTGGGGTAAGGTGACAGATGCGCACCACTGGGGTATGAATCGCACCGCTAAGGTTGTGAAGCCCTAGCTGACTGCTGTGACTAGAGATCAGGATGGTGCAGGGAAGTGGGACTGCTGGGACCCTGACACAGATTGCACAGGGAGCTAGAGCATAGGTTTCCCCAGGGCGCGGAGTCTAAGAGCCAGCAAGTGTTCACCAGGGCCTCTGGCGGTGAGGATGGACTAGGCTGCAACTGGATCCAGGTCGCTGCCCCCGGGGCCCCCCAGCTCATGCTCACGGCAGGCTACAGGTGAAATGGAGAGAAAGCAGCAGTACAAGATATCAAGAGACAGACAGTGGGAGAGCTAAGGGTCAGGGCTACAAGCAGACAGAACAGACAGGAGGCACGCCAAGGTCAGGGTCACTAGCAGACAACAGGGGCGTAAGGGCAGGGGCTGCAATTGCAACCAGGCCCCATGCTACAGGGGGCCCATGTGCCTCCCTTGTACACCTGAATAGGAGGGATGGCGAGGCGGCATTTAAGGGAACCAATCTCCTCCATTTTCCTCCTAATGGAGGGGATTGGTTCCTCTATATGCTGCCACCGCCGCACCTCCTATCCAGTTTACTTGTCTTCTGCTGTTCCCAGGGTCCTTGTGTGCTTCCCTGGTCCCCCCCACAGAGCTGCTGTCTCCCCCCTCCTCTCTCCTGCCAGCTGCTGTAGAAGATGTGTCATGATGGAGAGATGGGATCGGGTAGGTAAATTTGTCATTTACTGGCTCCTACCTTTTCTGAATGGACAGAGTCAGTTATTGGTACCAATTGGTTCACTCATAACTGAAGCATAGTAAACTGTTTATACTATACTTCCGTTTCTGAATGAATGGGAGGCTCGGTGCACAGCTATTCCTGTCCATTCATTCTGTGCAGCTGAGGCTACACAGATGGAGATTGAGGGCTGAGGTTTGTTTAGACCCCTGATATCTCATCAAAGCCCCCAACAGAGCTCCTAAAAAAAAATTAAAAAATTGTAAAAGAAAAAAAATTAAATGGTAAAAAAATAATAAAATTAAAATAAAAATTAAAAACTGCTGACACCAGTGAGGGAACGATCAGGATTGCAAAGGTCGCAATTGTGACTGGGCCCTGGTATTTCACCACCACGGGG
Organism: Glandirana rugosa; assembly: GCA_018402905.1. Taxonomy (NCBI): domain Eukaryota; kingdom Metazoa; phylum Chordata; class Amphibia; order Anura; family Ranidae; genus Glandirana; species Glandirana rugosa. The sequence continues at coordinate 41,113 of BLSH010352840.1, read as the reverse complement.
AGGCCCGAAAATAGCAGAAAGGGGGCCCCGCTGCAGAACTTGTGAATGGGGCCTTGCTGCGGTACCATAATAAAGGGACCCACGATAGGAGTAAAGGGCCCCAGGATCAGTGGGAAGAGAGAAGGGCTCTGGCCAGGGGTCAGGGGGGCCCTTCATAATTTTTTGCACCGGGGCCCTGAAGGTTTTAGTTATGACTCTGGCAGACAAGGAAGGTGAAATAACAAGCCAAGATCGGGGACACTCGCAGACAAGGAAAGTCAAAGAGCAAGCCAAGAATGGGGACACTAGCAGACAAGGAAGGTCAAAGAACAAGCCGAGATCAGGGACACTAGCAGACAAGGAAGGTCAAAGAACAAGCCAAGATCAGGGACACTCGCAGACAAGGAAAGTCAAAGAACAAGCCAAGATTGGGGACACTAGCAGACAAGGAAGGTCAAAGAACAGGCCGAGATTGGGGACACTAGCAGACAAGGAAGGTCAAAGAACAAGCCGAGATCGGGGACACTAGCAGACAAGGAAGGTCAAAGAACAAGCCGAGATCAGGGACACTAGCAGACAAGAAAGGTCAAAGAACAAGCCGAGATCGGGGACACTAGCAGACAAGGAAGGTCAAAGAACAAGCCGAGATTGGGGACACTAACAGACAAGGAAGGTCAAAGAACAAGCCGAGATTGGGGACACTAGCAGACAAGGAAGGTCAAAGAACAAGCCAAGATCGGGGACACTAGCAGACAAGGAAGGTCAAAGGACAAGCCAAGATCGGGGACACTAGCAGACAAGGAAGGTCAAAGAACAAGCCGAGATCGGGGACACTAGCAGACAAGGCAGGTCAAAGAACAGGCCGAGATTGGGGACACTAGCAGACAAGGAAGGTGAAAGAACAAGCCTAGATCGGGGACACTAGCAGACAAGGAAGGTCAAAGAACAAGCCGAGATTGGGGACACTAGCAGACAAGGAAGGTCAAAGAACAAGCCAAGATCGGGGACACTAGCAGACAAGGAAGGTCAAAGAACAAGCCAAGATCGGGGACACTAGCAGACAAGGAAGGTCAAAGAACAAGCCGAGATCGGGGACACTAGCAGACAAGGAAGGTCAAAGAACAAGCCGAGATCGGGGACACTAGCAGACAAGGAAGGTCAAAGAACAAGCCGAGATTGTTACAGTGAAACAAACTGAGAGCACATGGCAGAAGCAAACACACAATAATTGGTCGGCAACGAGGCTTGCAGCACATGGTCTTTTATAGTGTTTCCTTAATTGGAGACTGGGGTGGAGTTCACAGAGGGAAGCTACTTAGCACACAAGTGATGATGTCTAAGCTGACACAACCAAAGAGGTAAGCAAACAGACAGGACATGAAATGTACTACAGGTTCATGGCACGTATGCCTTTCTAAGTCCACTAGTTCCCGTAAGCTAGTAATTTATACTCGCGCTGCACTGTTTACCGCATTTACCCTTTCGCAATATTGTCTGTCGTCGTGCTGGCTACTTATTTGTAAATCACTGAGATTAGTGCGGTATTTTGCTCCATATATCAACAAGATGCAAATTGCAAACCCTCATATAGTGGATGTGGTGAAAAGTCTGAAAATAAGTCATCATTCCAAAGTTACAGTAAATGTAATAAAAAACCCTCCAAAAAAAAAAAAGGGATTTTAACGACTTACCAACCGGGGCCCTTTTTTACATTTGTTGGTTACAAGTTAAAAACAGTTTTTTTTTTTTTGCTAGAAAATTACTTAGAACCCCCAAACATTATATATATTTTTTTCAAACACCTTAGAGAATAAAATGGCGATCCTTGCAATACTTTTTGTCACACGGTATTTGCGCAGCGGTATTTCAAATTTTTTGAGTTAAAAAAATAAGACAACAGTAAAGTTAGCCCAATTTTTTTGTATATTGTGAAAGAGGATGTTACGCCGAGTAAATAGACACCATACATGTTACGGTTGAAAATTGCGCCCACTCGCGGAATGGCGGCAAAATCCAGTACTTAAAAATCTCCATAGGCGACGTTTTAAAATTTTTAACGGTAGCCAGGCTAGAGGTGCAGAGGGGGTCTTTTGCTAGAATTATTGCTCACACTCTGGCGATCGCAGCGATACCTCACATGTGTGGTTTGAACACCATTTTCATGTGCGGGCGCGACTTACGTATGCGTTCACTTTGCTGCACGAGCTCGTGGGGACGGTGGCGCTTTAAATTTTTTATTTTTTTTTTAATTTTATTTATTTGTTTATTTTTAGCACTGTTCCTTTAAAAAAAAAAATTCTGATCACCTTTATTGCTATCACAAGAAATGTAAACATCCCGTGTGATAGTAATATATGGTGACAGGTACACTTTATGGTCTAAAAGACCCCCCATCCCTCCTTTACACCTCACAGTATTCAGATCACCGAAAACGGCGATTCTGAATACTGTCATTTTTTCTTAAAACCGTCGCCGTTAGCCACCGAGTAAACCGGAAGCGACGTTTTGCCGTTGCTTTCCTGAATTTGCCGAAGGAGACCCGATCTGAGCCGAACCCGGCTTCCTTCAGGTCTCCTCTGAGCCAACGGATGGGCCGGATCACAGCTCCGGTCTCCCGGTGGGACGGGAGGCAGGAGAAGAGCAGCGGAAGGCGGCGGGATGGGGGGATGTCCCCTCCTGCCCCCTGGGATATCGATCGAGCGACTCCCAAGCCGGATCGGTCGCTATTCCTGGATAGCCGACCGTCCGCTCTAAAAAACGGTACCGGGATATAGCCCTATTTACGGTGCTGGGGCTGAACCGGTTAAGGGCATACAACGGACAAAGGAAATTGGAAGAGCAATGTGCATAAAATCAATATTTATTGACACAACGGCTACGAGATTGCGCACTGTGAGCTCGCGCGCGCGCCACCGGAGACACGCTCGCACGCTCACTGTGCTTCAGAGGAGAAGCGGGTAGGGTGGACTCCACGTCCGCCGGCTACCTGCGATGCCCCCCCCCCCCCCCGGAGCGACAGAACGGAGGTCCATGTATGTAAACATGGATCTCCGTTCTGACAGAGGGGGAAGGGCTGTGACTGTGATCACAGGCTTCCTGTATATGGGAACCGTGATCACTCCCCTCCCCCAGCCAGCCCCCATACAGTTAGAACACACTGAGGGAACACAGTTAACTCCTGAGAGCACCCCCTGCAGGTTAACTCCTTCACTGCCAATGACATTTATACAGTAATAACAGCGTAGCTCTGAGGAAGGGGGTGCTCCCCCGAAACGCGTCAGTTTTTACCCTGCCTTGTGCTCTGATTTTATCATGTCTTGTCTCCATATGGCTCTGTGATGCCAATCTTGTGAGTATCCACGTTTAACTTTTTTATTTCCATTAAATTATCTAAGGTAATGCACTAGGTGTGTCCTTTCTTTTGTTTTTCTAGTTACTTTTAGATTTCCCCTTCCAAGGAGGGCAGCATCCATCTGGTTTTTTATCCATTGGTATCCCGGTTGCCTGCCATCATGAAGGTCCTCTAGTGCTGGGAATTACTATTTTTTCCTTATAGAGTAATCAGTGAATATTTACATTTCTGATTGCTGTATAAATGCCATTGGTCCCAAAAAAGTGTCAAAATGGTCCGACATGTCCGCCGCAATATCATGATAAAAATCGCAGATCGCCGCCATTACTAGTAAAAAATAAAAACAAAATAAAAAAAACCCCATAAATTAATTCTCATTTAAATGCCTCAATAAATGCCGATTGTGATTTTTTTTATGAGGAAGAATATAAATCGGCCAAAACCGATAAATAAATTTGTTTTTTTAGGATTTTTATTTTAGCAAAAAGTAAGAAATATTGTTTTTTTTTTTTTTTTGCAAAATTGTCGCTTTTTTTTTTGTTTATAGCGGCGATCAGAAATGACGCAGAGGAGATCAAATACCACCAAAAGAAAGCTCTATTTGTGGGGGGAAAAGGATGCAAATTTAGTTTGGGTACAACGTCGCACGACCGCGCAATTGTCAGTTAAAGCGACGCAGGGACGAATCGCAAAAAGTGCTCTGGTCCTAAAGTGGGAAATCCTTCCGGGGCTGAAGTGGCTAAAACAGGGGCAAAAGTGGGAGAGGAATAGAGGTGCATGGGAAAACAGTGCAAAACAGGTTACATGGACTCAACAGAAACCTCCTGAAGAAGGCAAGGCTGTGAAACAGACCAACGCGTTTCGGGATAATCCAAAAATTGACAACAAATAACAGTTCTTCTTCAGGAATGTTCACAAAATACAAAGGAGAAGTTCCTATTTGACGGAGCAAAGAGATATGGAACCCACGGCCCAATCAGATATCGGAAGAAATTTATGAAGTACAATGATGGGGACCACAGTTAAAAATGATAAAAAAAGGGAAAAAGCTGGCTGGGCTCAAAGCGCTGCAGATGTAAATAAGAATTAAATAAATAATAAGGGCCAAAGATGACCACTGGGTTTAGGCCCCCGTTACTTCTAAGTGTGCACCCACTGGGGGGGTATGGTGGCGAGAAAACCCCCACTTTAAGTATGTGGACCCAAAAAGAGGACAATCAGTATGTATTTGTATAGTGGACTGGAGCCAACCAAGGGCACGTCCAAAGGTCCAACAGGGGGGGATATTTCAGCCGAGTACCAACCAATGGGGAACAGGGAGGAATCCACTATGGGGGCATGCAAGGTCGGTCAATCATGCAGCACAAAGGCTGCAGAGCGGCGCTCGGTCAGTGCAGCATTAAGCTGCCAGCCAGCACTCCAAACTGCAAACCTTTGTAAGTCCTTCCCTCAGCATTAAAGCGGTTGTATACCCTCCAAATTGATTTTTACCTACAGGTAAGCATATAATAAGGTACGGTTTAGGAGATATTCCCCTTCTAAGCAGCTGCGACGTCATGGACCGGACCTTGCCAGGACTTCACGGCGCATGCGCCATGACGTCCCAGCGGCTTGCAGGGGGAATATCTCCTAAACTGTACCTTATTATACCTACAGGTAAGCATATAATAAGGTACGGCTTAGGAGATATTACCCTTCCAAGCAGCTGCGACGTCACGGCGCATGCGCCATGATGTCCTGGCGAATGCCCAGCGCATAGCTCCAGACCTTGCCAGGACAGCACGGCGCATGCCCCGGGACATCACGGCGCATGCGCCATGACGTCGCAGCGGCTTGCAAGGGGAATATCTCCTAAACCGTACCTTATTATACCTACAGGTAAGCATATAATAAGCTACAGCTTATGCGCCATGATGTCCTGGCGAATGCCCACCGCATGGTGCTGGACCTTGCCAGGACATCACGGCGCATGCGCCGGGACATCACAGCGCATGCACCATGACGTCGCAGCTGCTTGCAGGCGGTATATCTCCTAAACCGTACCTTATTATACCTACAGGTAAGCATATAATAAGGTACGGTTTAGGAGATATTACCCTCCCAAGCAGCTGCGACGTCACGGCGCATACGCCGTGATGTCCAGGCGAATGCCCAGCGCATATCGCCGGACCTTGCCAGGACATCACGGCGCATGCGCTGGGACATCACGGCGCATGCGCCATGACGTCGTAGCTGCTTGCAGGGGAATATCTCCTAAACCGTACCTTATTATGCCTACAGATAAGCATATAATAAATTAGGAGATATTCCCCCTGCAAGCACCTGCGAAGGCCTGGTGCATAGCTCCGGACCTTGCCGGAAAGACGGGCTACTGCGTGGAGACGTTTCGTGGCTCCGGCCAGTCACAGCGGCGGAGCCGCGTACCCAGAAGCAAGATCCGAGGGAAGATGTCCGCTCCCTCAGAGGGGACCGAGCAGCCCTGACGGATCTTCGTTTCAAGGTGAGTATTTTATAATGAGCTAGTATGCGGTGCATACTAGCTCATTATGCTATTGTCTTGCAGGTTTTTTTTTCCCGTTGCCTGGGTATAAAACTGTATAAAAGCTGAAAAATCACTGTAGTTGGAGGAGGTGGAGAGCATGATGTCACCACCCCACGCTCTCCACCTCGTCCAATCAGAGAACACTTTGCATCCATTGAGAAGATGCATGGGGACTGCGAGAGGCTGAGAATTATTCAAATTCGAATACTTGCATTGATTGCATTTAAAAAATAGATTTAATTTTATATTGATTACAGAGTTGCAATAATCTGTGCTGTTTTTTTTATCTGCTAAGATTTTGGCTCTCCCCTAACCAGGAAGCTGCAGTACCTCCACCAAATGCGACCCTTTCAGATTGATGGGGTCCTCCTGCTACTGAGTGTCAAATGCTTGGTTCGCGGTTGCGGCGCTTTATTTCAAAAGTTTATCCCCCTTTGGGCAAAAAAATAAAGGGCATTCGGGAGGCAGTAGTATCGCCGCTACTCTACTAGCCTGTGAGAAGCGATCCACCGCGGGTCATCGTAGGGGTAAAGAGTGCCGCTCATGTACACCAACCTTTACCTCAAACACAAGGCCCGCGGGCCGAATCCGGCCCACCGGGCCATTTCATGTGCCCCTTGCACCTCTCCTGCAGGTGTGGCACTCCCGTCCCCCCCTCATCGCCAACCCCACCTTGTCTCAGCAATTGGCAGCAGAAAGGAGGACAGAACTCCTCTTCCAGATCCTGGACTTCATCAGGAGGCTCATCTCTGTCCTGCCCCCATCTCAGCAGAAGGCAGCAGAGAGGAGGACTTAAAGCGGGGAGCCGCCGCTCCTTTAAAAATTAAGAGTTAGCAGCTACACATACAGTACCTGCTGACTTTTAACTTTAGGACACTTACCTGTCCTGGAGTCCAGTGATGTCAGCACCGCCGCCGATCTTCCAATCGGCTGGTCGTGTGCTGCCGCCGCCATTGGGGGTGAGGGAAACCGGAAGTGTAGCCTTTCGGCTTCACGGCCGGGCACTTACTGCGCATGCGCGAGCCACCGCTGTGCTTTCTCACTGGCCTGGCGGCGGAGGAGGAGGAGGGAGCGGGGCTGCTGACGGCCGCGGCCGGGCTCCCGGATGTGGGAACAGGACATCTGTCAATGACAGGTATCCTCTCCCCCCTCCCCCCTGAACGGTGCCAAATGGTACTCCTGAGGGGGGGAATACGATGAGCAGAAATTCCACTTTTGGGTGGAACTCCGCTTTAACTCCTCCTACAGATTCTGCACCACAGAACCCACCCTCCCCAGCACCTCCGTTTTACAACCTGCACTTGATGGACTGTCCTTTGACTTTTCCATTCCTGCATAGTTTCTCCACACAGCCACAGAGATGGACAAATCAATGCCAATGATAGCATCCATTTTTGGGTGGAACTCCGCTTTAACTCCTCCTACAGATTCTGCACCTCTTTGCGCACGTGCAGCACTCCCTCATCTCCGCCTCCTCTGGTCTTAGCATTCAGTAGACTGCGGCAGTTGACTCCAGCCCTTCTGTGGTCCTCCTCCACTCCCAACACTTCCCAACTCTTCCCCGGCTTCTTCCCAGCAGCAGCACAAGTAAGGGGGGTGCACTGTGATGTAAGGGAGGGTGGGGGACTCTTGACTTCTAATGGTGGAGAGGTTCTTGACATCTGGCATAAGGGGTGCTCTTGACCTCTAGTCTTACAGATACAACCGACCCTTTGAGAGCAACCATAATGTCGATGAGGTCCACAATGGAATTGAGTTTGACACCCCTGCCTTACGTAGTCAGTGTTATCATTTCAGGCAAAATCAAATTGGTTATTGGTTCCCCTTATAGAACCGGTCCTAGTCTGTGCTAGTGTGCGTGTGAGGGTGTTATGGACTGTGAGCCTCAGAGGGGAGCAAGGGCCAATTTGTACTTTGTTGGACCTACATAAACATGGGAAATAAATACATTCCTGCAAATGAAACCACGCAAATATGCAGAGCTATAAAAGGGAACAAAGCCCCCCCCCCAAAAAAAAACAATTCTTGTATGGAAAATTCAAAGGACAGTCCATAAAGTGCAGGTTCTAAAACTGAGGTGGGGGGGGGGGGTGGTTCTGTCACCGAGGGAAGGTTCACAAAGCCTCTAATCCCAACTGATGGACCACTTAACTAAAAATGGTCAATAGCGCTTTAAGAACATTCCTCCATCGTTCCTCCACACAGCCACAGAGATGGACGAATCAATGCCAATGATAAAAATCCTATGAAAGTTTTCCTCAGATCTTCTAGAGGATTTTTATCATTGGCGTTGATTGATTGATCTCCGTGGCTGTGTGGAGGAACCATGGAGGAATGTTCTTAAACCACTATTGACCATTTTTAGTTAAGTGGTCCATCAGTTGGGATTAGAGGCTTTGTGAACCTTCCCTCGGTGACGGAACCACCCTTCCCCAGCACCTCCGTTTTACAACCTGCACTTTATGGACGGTCCTTTGACTTTTCCATTCCTCCATAGTTCCTCCACACAGCCACAGAGATGGACGAATCAATGCCTATGATAGAAATCCTCTAGAAGTTTTCCTCAAATCTTCTAGAGGATTTTTATCATTGGCATTGATTGATTGATCTCCGTGGCTGTGTGGAGGAACCATGGAGGAATGTTCTTAAACCGCTATTGACCATTTTTAGTTAAGTGGTCCATCAGTTGGGATTAGAGGCTTTGTGAACCTTCCCTCGGTGAAGGAACCCCCAAGTGTTTCGGAGATTAGGGTTGAC
>BLSH010352840.1:0-13947 GCA_018402905.1 Glandirana rugosa | reverse complement strand
CCTCTCTGCCAATCCCTCCATTGGTTTCCATTCAGCGTCCTCCACCCCTCTCTGCCAATCTCTCCACTGGCTTCCATTCAGTGTCCACCACCCCTCTCTGCCAATCCCTCCACTGGCCTCCACTCAGTTCTGGCCATCATCAATGCAAGCTAAGGATCACGTGGATTTTATGGTATTTATCAACTTTTTTTTTTTTTATCAACCCTTGAAACTAAGAAGACGACATGAAAATACATTGGTTTCAGTGGTTACATATATGAGGGGCATGAATCTATTCTTAAGGAACCCCTAGCAATCTCTGGAGGAACCCAAGTTGGAGAAGGCTGGTACAGGCACTACTCATCCTCTCCATGCTCTAGCACTGCTCTCCAAGTCCTCCTCCACCACTCATTGCCAACCCCTCCTAGGTTACAGGATGAGCAGGGTGCCACAGACATGGCACCCTGTTGGTGTGTCATCATGGAGCTTGGGTTCACAGAGTACTGTTGAACAGAACAACACTTGGTTGTCACTATGTGACTGCAGTTCTGTGCAGCAGTAAAAACAGCCCAGCGTCAAGGCCAAACAAGAAGAAGAAAGACCTAGCTCTTCACATGACTATGTAGAAGACCCCTGGATATTAAGTATGTATGTTGCAGATTGTTAAAATTCCTGGCTATTGTCAATGCAAGCTAAGGATCACATGGCTTTTATAGTGTAAGGGTCAGGATTTATCAGCTTTTTTTATCAGAAAAATATTTTGGGTTTTTTTCAAAATAAAATGTACATCAGCCTTTTTATAATTTGGGGAACCCTTGAAAAAATGTTCAGGTGTCAGGGAACCCCTGTCAATAATTGTACCCACAGCTCATGGTCAGTGAGAAGGATGCTTCTTACTTTGGTAAGTAGAAGAAGAAAGACCTGGCTCATCATATGACCATGTAGAAGACCTCTGGATTTAAAGTGTGTATGTTGCAGGGTGTTAAAAATTCTGGCCATCTTCAATGCAAGCTAACAATCACATGGATTTTATGGCATTTATAAACTTTTTTTTTTTATCCACCCTTGAAACTGAGAAAAAGACACCAAGATACATTGGTGTCAGTGGTTACACATATGAGGGGCATGAATCTATTCTTAAGGAACCCCTAACGATCTCTGGAGGAACCCTAGTTGGGGAAGGCTGGTCTGGGCACTACTCATCCTCTTCATGCTCTAGCACTGCTCTCCAAGTCCTCCTCCACCACTCATTGCCAACCGCTCCTAGGTTACAGGATGACCAGGGTGCCACAGACATGGCACCCTGTCGGTGTGTCATCATAGAGCTTGGGTTCACAGAGTACTGTTGAACAAAACAGCACTTGGTTGTCACTATGTGACTGCAGTTCTGTGCAGCAGTAAAAACAGCCCAGCGTCAAGGCCAAACAAGAAGAAGAAAGACCTAGCTCTTCACATGACCGTGTAGAACATCCCTGGATATTAAGTATGTATGTTGTAGATTGTTAAAAATTCTGGCTATTGTCAATGCAAGCTAAGGATCACATGGCTTTTATAGTGTAAGGGTCAGGATTTATCAGCTTTTTTTATATCAGAAAAATATTTTTGGGGCTTTTCAAAATAAAATGTACATCAGCCTTTTTATAATTTGGGGGAACCCTTGAAAAAAAATGTTCAGGTGTCAGGGAACCCCTTCCAATAATTGTACCCACAGCTCATGGTCAGTGAGAAGGATGCTTCTTACTTTGGTAGTCACTGAGAAGAAGACACCAAGGACATTGGTGTCAGTGGCTACATATCTGAGAGGCATGAATCTCTTCTCAAGGAACCCCTAGCAATCTCTGGAGGAACCCTAGTTGGGGAAGGCTGGTCTGGGCACTACTCATCCTCTCCATGCTCTAGCACTGCTCTCCAAGTCCTCCTCCACCACTCATTGCCAACCACTCTTGGGTTACATGATGCCCAAGGTGCCATGTTGGTGCATCATACAGCTTGAGTTCAGAGTGCTCTTGAACAGAATGGCACTTGATCGTCAGTTCTGTGCAGTAAGAAAGGCCCAGTGCCAAGGCCAAACAAGAAGAAGAAAGACCTGGCTCATCATATGACCATGTAGAAGACCTCTGGATATAAAGTGTGTATGTTGCAGGGTGTTTAAAATTCTGGCTATCATCAATGCGAGCTAACAATCACATGGATTTTATGGTATTTATCAACTTTTTTTTATCAACCCTTGAAACTGAGAAGAAGACACCAAGATACATTGGGGTCAGTGGTTACATATATGAGGGGCATGAATATATTCTAAAGGAACCCCTAGCGATCTCTGGAGGAACCCTACTTGGGGAAGGCTGGTACAGGCACTACTCATCCTCTCCATGCTCTAGCACTACTCTCCAAGTCCTCCTCCACCACTCATTGCCAACCGCTCCTAGGTTACAGGATGACCAGGGTGCCACAGACATGGCACCCTGTTGGTGTGTCATCATACAGCTTTGGTTCACAGAGTACTGTTGAACAGAACAACGCTTGATTGTCACTATGTGACTGCAGTTCTGTGCAGCAGTAAAAATGGCTCCATAGATTCATGCCCCTTGTTAAAAATTCTGGCTATTGTCAATGCAAGCTAAGGATTACATAGCTTTTATAGGGTAAGGGCCAGGATTTACTAGCCTTTTTATAATTTGGGGGAACTCTTGAAAAAATGTTCAGGTGTCAGGGAACCCCTTCCAATAATTGTACCCACAGCTCATGGTCAGTGAGAAGGATGCTTCTTTCTTTGGTAGTCCCTGAGAAGAAGACACCAAGAACATTGGTGTCAGTGGTTACATATCGGAGGGGCATGAATCTCTTCTCAAGGAACCCCTAGCGATCTCTGAAGGAACCTGACTTGGGGAAGGCTGGTCTAGGCAATACTCATCCTCTCCATGCTCTAGCACTGCTCTCCAAGTCCTCCTCCACCACTCATTGCCAACCACTCCTGGGTTACATGATGCCCAGGGTGTCACAGACATTGAACCCTGTTGGTGCGTCATCATACAGCTTGGGTTTACAGAGTACTGTTGAACAGAATGGCACAAACAAGGCCAAAGAAGAAGAAGAAAGACCTGGCTCATCACATGACCATGTTGAAGACCCCTGTTTATAATGTATGCATACTGAAGATATTTACAAATTCTGAGTCGGGGGGGGGGGGGTATCTTGTAATTATGGAGTTATGCTTCTTACTTCTGGAGGAACCCTAGTTGGGAAAGAGAGGCTGGTCTAGGCAACACTCATCCTCTCCATGCTCTAGCACTGCTCTCCAAGTCCTCCTCCACCACTCATTGCCAACCACTCTTGGGTTACATGATGCCTAGGGTGCTATGTTGGTGCATCATACAGCTTGAGTTCACAGAGTGCTCTTGAACAGAATGGCACTTGATCGTCAGTTCTGTGCAGTAAGAAAGGCCCAGTGCCAAGGCCAAACAAGAAGAAGAAAGACCTGGCTCATCATATGACCATGTAGAAGACCTCTGGATATAAAGTGTGTATGTTGCAGGGTGTTAAAAATTCTGGCTATCATCAATGCGAGCTAAGGATCACATGGATTCTATGGTATTTATCAACTTTTTTTTTTTATCAACCCTTGAAACTGAGAAGAAGACATCAAGATACATTGGTGTCAGTGGTTACATATCTGAGGGGCATGAATCTCTTCTCAAGGAACCCCTAACGATTTCTGGAGGAACCCTAGTTGGGAAAGGCTGGTCTGGGCACTACTCATCCTCTCCGTGCACTGCTCTCCAAGTCCTCCTCCACCACTCATTGCCAACCACTCTTGAGTTACATGATGTCCAGGGTGCCATGTTGGTGCGTCATCATACAGCTTGGGTTCACAGAGTGCTGTTGAACAGAATGGCACAAACAAGGCCAAAGAAGAGGAAGAAGAAAGACCTGGCTCATCACATGACCATGTTGAAGACCCCTGAATATAATGTATGCATACTAAAGATTTTTACAAATTCTGAGTGCGGGGGGGGGGGGGTATCTTGTAATTATGGAGTTATGCTTCTTACTTTGGTAGTCACTGAGAAGGAGACACCAAGAACATTGGTGTCAGTGGTTACATATCTTAGGGGCATGAATCTCTTCTCAAGGAACCCCTAACGATCTCTGGAGGAACCCTAGTTGGGAAAGGCTGGTCTAGGCACTACTCATCCTCTCCGTGCACTGCTCTCCAAGCCCTCCTCCACCACTCATTGCCAACCACTCTTGAGTTACATGATGTCCAGGGTGCCATGTTGGTGCGTCATCATACAGCTTGGGTTCACTGAGTACTGTTGACCAGAATGGCACAAACAAGGCCAAAGAAGAGGAAGAAGAAAGACCTGGCTCATCACATGACCATGTGGAAGACCCCTGGATATAATGTATGAATACAAATTCTGGGGTTATCTTGCAATTGTGGAGTTTTGGGCTTTTAAAGACTTCATATTTCCCTTAAAACAAGTCACGTTGTTCTACAAACTGGTCAGTGCAAGTCACGATAGAGAAGCAGAAACACATTACGGTTCTATCCCTTAATCTTCCCCTACTTGTCAATCACACACTGCTGAGCTAAGTGGTTTTTGGTGGAGAAAAAAAAAATGACTTAGCGTTTCTCTGTTATCTTAAGGGATTTCCTTTACGCAAAATAGTTGTCCGACCCCCCTATATCCTCTATGTCACCACCAATGACCCACACCTACCTTTTTCATTTTCCTCTGTCTCCGACATCCTCCTTATTAAAAGGGACCGTGGACCTTCGACAAGCCGTGGACAATCATCAATGTCTGGCGGCTTCTATCCACCAACGGTCCGCCTTATTGCTCCTCCAGCATTCTAACTCTCCCCTTCCTCTCTTCTAGGCTGGAAAGGAGAAGGCACATAGAGAGATTAGAGGATGGACAGATGTACGGCAGATCGGTAGATGATAACCACAAGGTGTAAATGCATTATAACAATGTCCTCTAGGAACAGAAGTGGGGTGTCTGAGAGGTGTTGGGGGGGGGGCTCACCTGGTGATAATAGGGGTGCAGTTTCCTCTCCATCGCTCGCTGCCCCCTGCCAGCAATGCCCAGATCCAGCTGGGTTTCCTGAGCTCCCTTGCTCTTCCCTCCCTCCACCATGGGATTACCACAGATTGAATGCTGAGCCTTTAAAACAGGTGGGGGGAGGGACCCGGGGTGGCAGTGACATAGGGCATCTATACACTGGATGCAAAAGCCTCATTATATTAATATGGAGGTTTACAGATTGATGGAGAAAAGTCAAACCATTTAGACGCATGCCGGCACGGATTCCCAGACGCCCATGAAGTAAAGCGGGCCGGGACAAGGGATGTAAATGCACGCGCGTTAATACAGAGGGCAACATATTACCTCTAAATATAACCGCCCTTTGTTCCCCAAGGAACTCTGTTCATGCCCTCCACTGGATGGCGCTGTGTGCCACTTGCCCCAAGGCAAGTTGCACACAGCGCCATCCGGTGGAGGGCATGAACAGAGTTTTAGGCTTGTTATAAGATACGTATCAGGCTTCAAGAACGTTCTGTAAGCACCTCAAAATGAGCCAAGTACTGCTCAGTAGAGATGGTCCCGGGCGTTGATCGGGATCCCACCTGCCCGATCCCGCCAGGAAGCCGACACCGCTCGCCGCCAATCACAGGCAGTGAGACATTTCCCCATCTGTGCGACTGCGGGTCAGGAAATGTCTCACTGCCTGTGATTAGCGGTGAGCAGTGTCGGCTTCCTGGCGGGACCGGGCAGGTGGGATCCCGAACATGCCCGAGCCCATTCCTACCGCTTTCTAAGATGGCAAAGAGGGGCGCCTTTTAGCACAGCATTTAACCCCTTCACGCCTAAGGGTAAAAACGAATCTTAATGCCTAAGCACAATTTTGCAACTCTGACATGTGCTAGTAAAACCCTACATACACTATATTCTCAAAAGTATTGGGACGCCTGCCTTTACACACACATAAACTTTAACCACTTGCCGACCGTCAACCGCAGGTGACAAAGTGGCACAATATTGCAAACCACCGTCATTCAACGGCGGCTGCGAGATCGTGCACTGCGAGTGCCCGCGCGCTCACTGTGTTCTGGGGGGGGGGGGGCAGGGAGCGGGTGCGACGGACTCGATCGCCGCCGGCTACCCGCGATGCTCCCCCGCACTGAAAGAACGGAGGTCCGTGTATGTAAACACGGACCTCCGTTCTGTGAGAGGGGGAAGGACTGTGATCACAGCCTTCCTCTACATGGAAACTGTGATCACTCCCCTTCCTCTGCTAGGGCAGCCCCCACACAGTTAGGACACGCCCAGGGAACACAGTTAACCCTTAGAGCGCCCCCTGCAGGTTAACCCATTCACTGCCAATGGCATTTACACAGTAATCAGTGCATTTTTATAGCACTGATCGCTGTATAAATGCCAATGGTCCCAAAAAAGTGTCAAAATGTTCCGACAAGTCCGCTGAAATATCGCAGTACCGCTAAAAATCGCAGATCGCCACCATTACTTGTAAAAAAAATAAAAATAAATAAAAACCCCAGAAATGAATTCTCATCATCCGTAAACGTGGCCACTTTTGCGCAAACCAATCAATAAATGCCGATTGCAATTTTTTTTTATCACAAATATGAGGAAGAATATAAATCGGCCAAAACCGATGAAAAAAAAAATTTTTTTTAATTTTTTTTTTGGATTTGTATTTTAGCAAAAAGTAAGAAATTTGTTTTTTTTTTGCAAAATTGTCGCTCTTCTTTTGTTTATTGCGGCGATCAGAAATGACGCAGAGGGGATCAAATACCACCAAAAGAAAGCTCTATTTGTGGGGGAACGTCGCTCGACCGCGTAATTGTCAGTTAAAGCGACGCAGTGCCGAATCGCAAAAAGTGCTCTGGTCCTAAAGTGTGAAATCCTTCCGGGGCTGAAGTGGTTAATGGCATCCCAGTCTTAGTCCTTGGGGTTCAATATTGAGTTGGCCCACCCTTTGCAGCTATAACAGCTTCACCTCTTCTGGGAAGGCTGTGCACAAGGTTTAGGAGTGTCTATGGGAATGTCTGACCATTCTTCCAGAACCGCATTTGTGAGGTCAGGCAGTGATTTTGGATCGCAGTCTCCACTCTAATTCATGCCAAAGGTGTTCTATTGGGTTGAGGTCAGGACTCTGTGCAGGCCAGTCAAGTTCCTCCACCCCAAACTCGCTCATCCATGTCTTTATGGACCTTGCTTTGTGCACTGTTCCAAACCATTTGGTGGAGGGGGAACTATGATGTGGGGTTTTTTTTTTGTGGCTTGGCCCCTTAGTTCTAGTGAAGGGAACTCTTAAGGCGTCAGCACACCAAGACATTTTGGACAATTTCATGCTCCCAGCTTTGTGGGAAGAGTTTGGGGAGGGCTCCTTCCTGTTCCAACATGGCTGCGCACCACTGCACAAAGCAAGGTCCATAAAGACATGGATGAGCGAGTTTTGGGTGGAGGAACTTGACTGGCCTGCACAGAGTCCTGACCTCAACCCGATAGAACACCTTTAAGTACAAAGATATCACCCATGGGACTATGCTGGCAGCAATATAAATCACACAAGGTAAACTGAATATTCAAATAAAACGTCTTTTATTACATCTTTAGAAAATTGTTTTAAAAAGAAGAATGACCACTTGAAAATCATGGGTCCCAAATAGACCATCTTATAACCATGTATCACATGTAGGTTAAAGCCCATGTAGACAATTGGAATTGGATTGTATGTCAAACCCCCGTTGTCCCGACGCGTTTCAACCCCTATGGCAAGGTCTTCCTCAGGAGATAGAAGGTGGAAACAATCAGCAATGGTCAGATGGGTCCACTTAAGACAGTCATAGAAAGCATCAGAAGCAGCCCAACCCGAGCCAGATGTTCAATCCCATAGGGGTCCGGGGCAGCTAGGAAGGAGGGGGGGGTGGAGAAAATGCAGCAGGAAAGGAGTCGCTTGTAGTATTAAGGAAGAAGAGTAAAGGTCTGGAACAGCACTTAGGGCAATGTCCAGATATTGGGAAATCCGTTAGGACCCACAGACCCTCTCTAAGACACACAAAGCGTCTGGGCTGCAACCAGGTTAGATAGAACACCTTTGAGATGAACTGCGAGCCAGGCCTTCTCATCCAACATCAGTGCCTGACCTCTGGAAGAACGGTCAAACATTCCCATAGACACTCCTAAACCTTGTGGACGGCCTTCCCAGAAGAGGTGAAGCTGTTAAAGCTGCAAAGGGTGGGCCAACTCAATATTGAACCCTACGGACTAAGACTGGGATGCCATTAAATTTCATGTGCGTGTAAAGGCGGGTGTCCCAATACTTTTGGTAATATAGTGTTTATCAGGGGCATTCCTCCAAATGGGAAAGACCTGGATCACCTGGACCCAGCACAAAGGGAGATACGCATATATGTGGCCCCCTCGGAACAAAGCCCAGCGCAGTGGGGCCCCATATATGTGTTACGTCGGCGGGAAGGGGTTAAAGAGCAACTCCACCCCTCAGGGTGATGGAAGTCCGATGCCAAGGATTTTACCGAACTTTCTGGGAGAATCCCACCTTTTGCTGCTCTGAGGAATTAGCGCTTTGTTTCCCCCATGTCCTGTGCAGAGTGATTCTGAGAGAGAGAGTCTGGTTCATTATAATCACCTGCTGCACTCTCAGGGCTCATTTGCATTTGCTTGGACTTTAACACACATTAAAGCGCCTACCGCTTCATGCTTTTTTGATGAGTCTGTGATGCTTTTTTTTTAAGCTTAACAAATGCCCTGGTGTGTGTTGATTTTCTATTTGTTTTAAAGGGGCCAAGTAGAACCCCAGCTCATTAGTACCCCTGTTCAGCAGATCCCCAGCTTATTAGTTCCCTCGTTTAGCAGATCTCCAGCTCATTAGTACCCCTGTTCAGCAGATCCCCAGCTTATTAGTTCCCTTGTTTAGCAGATGCCCAGCTCATTAGTACTTCTATTCAGCAGATCCCCAGCTTATTAGTACCCTCATTCAGCAGATCCCCTGCTCAGTAGTATCCCCAGCTCTGATGATTCCCAGCTCATTAGTCCCCCTGTTCAGCAAATCCCCAGCTTATTGGTACAGTTGTTCAGCAGATCCCCTGCTCAGTAGTATCCCTAGCTCTGCTGATGCCCCTCGGTAGTACCCCTACTTAGCAGATCCCCAGCTCATTAGTCCCCCTATTCAGCAAATCCCCAGCTTATTGGTACACTTGTTCAGCAGATCCCCAGCTCATTAGCACCCCTTTTCAGCAGAACCCCAGCCTATTAGTTCCCTCGTTCAGCAGATCCTCTGCTCATTAGTACCCCTGTTCAGCAGATCCCCAGCTTATTAGTTCCCTTATTTAGTAGATCCCCAGCTCATTAGTACACCTGTTCAGCAGATCCCCAGCTTATTAGTACCCTCGTTCAGCAGATCCCCTGCTCAGTAGTATCCCCAGCTCTGCTGATGCCGCACTCAGTTGTACCCCACTCAGCAGATCCCCAGCTCATTTGTACCCCTGTTCAGCAGATCCCCTGCCAATTATCTCCCCTGTTCAGCAGATCCCCAGCTTATTAGTTCCCTCATTTAGTAGATCCCCAGCTCATTAGTACCCCTGTTCAGCAAATCCCCAGCTTATTAGAACCCTCGTTCAGCAGATCCCCTGCTCAGTAGTATCCCCAGCTCTGCTGATGCCCCACTCAGTAGTACCCCTACTCAGCAGATGCCCAGCTCATTAGTACCCCTGTTCAGCAGATCCCCAGCCTATTAGTTCCTTTGTTCAGCAGATCCCCAGCTCATTAGTACCCCTGTTCAGCAGACGCTTAGCCTATTAGTTCCCTCGTTGAGCAGATCCCCAGCTCAGTAGTAACCCCCAGCTCAGTTGATCCCCACTCAGTAGTACCCTCAGCTTAGCTGATCCCCCACTCATTAGTAACCCCCAGCTCTGTTGATCCCCACTCAGTAGTACCCCCAGCTCTGCTGATCCCCCGCTCAGTAGTATCCCCAGTTCTGCTGATCCCCCACTCTTATAGACCCCAGATCTCTCCATAAAAAGGACCGGTCATCCCTTATTTCACTTACAAGGGCTGTTTACATTCCTTGCAATATGAATGAGGGCTGGATCATACCACAAAAATGCAACTCCAGATCCATTCTGGATGAGTTTCTGCATGTGTGTTTTTGATGGGTTACAGATGGGTTTTTTACTGCTGTTTTTTTTTCTTTACTGTACTAGGACTGTTGCATTTTTTATGCATTTTACAGCATTCCAGTACAGTCTAGTGCAGGAAAAATGCAGCATGTTCTACTTTTTTTTTTTTGGAACTGTTAAGCCCTGGATGCACTGGTGTGAGCTGTGCCATTAGAAAACATAGAACTTACTTTCCATGCGTTTTTTTCCAGTCCATCATCACTAAGTCATGATGAAGAAGGCCCCTTGGAGCCCTTGAAATGCATTGGCTGTGTTCTCTCTTTCTCTCTGGACCGCCCACCATACTCTTCCTCTACAAACCTCGGGATGAGTGAAATGCCGGGGGGGCGGTCATTGCGGTCCTCTGGAAAAGTTTAATCGCCTGGCTGCCACCTGGAAGAACGACGCATGCAGATCAGGAAAGTCAAAGAAAAGTCAGAGCTCTTTATCTTCACAGCTGTGCTGATCATTACCTCTCATATGAGGTCTCTCCTGCAATATAAGTTTCCTTGTCTTCCTGTACACTGCGCCCCTAAGAAATTTCCTTTCCCACACAAAGAGAGCTTTCTGTTGGCGTCATTTCATCATTGCTAAAAAAAATAAAAATAAAAAAATAAGTCCAAAATTTGTTTTGAAAAAAAAAGTTTTTTTCTTATTTTCTGTCAGTAAATTTTGTAACCAAGTCATTTTTCTCCTTCACTGACGTGCGCTGACGAGGTGGCACTGATGAGGCTGTACTGATTAGATGGCACTAATATGCCGCACTGATGGGCATTGATAGGTGGCACTGATGGGCATTGATAGGTGGCACTGATGGGCATTGATAGGTGGCACTGATGAGCACTGATATGCGACACTGAGAGGTAGCACTGCTAGGTGACACTAAGAGGTGGCACTGATAGGCTGCACTGATTAGATAGCACTACTATGCCAAACTGATGGGCATTGATAGGTGGCACTGATGAGCACTGATTACATAGCACTAATAATCCACACTGATGGGCATTGATAGGTGGCACTGATAAGTGACGCTGAGAGGTGGCACTGATGGTTACTGATAGGCAGAACTAATAGGGCAGCACTGATTAGATAGCACTAATATGCCACAATGATGGGCATTGACAGGTGGCACTGATATGCAACACAGAGGTAGCACTGATGGGTACTGATAGGCAGCACTGATAGGTGACACTGATAGGCTGCATTGATAGGGCAGCACTGATTAGATAGCACTAATATGCCACACTGAAGGGCATTGATAGGTGGCACTGATATGCGGCACTGATAGGTGGCACTGATTAGATAGCACTAATATTCCGCACTGATGGGCATTGATTAGGTGGAACTGATAACTGACACTGAAAGGTGGCACTGATGGGTACTGATAGGCAGCACTGATAGGACATCACTGATTAGATAGCACTAATATGCCACAATGATGGTCATTGATAGGTGGCACAAATTAGCACTGATATGCAACACTGAGAGGCAGCACTGATATGCGGCACTGATAGGTGACACTGAGAGGCTGCACTGATAGGGCAGCACTGATTAGATAGCACTAATATGCCACACTGATGGGCATTGACAGGTGGCACTGGTGAGCACTGACAGACGACATTGAGAGGTGGCACTGATAAGGCAACACTGATAGGTGGCACTAATATGCAGCACTGATTAGATAGCACTAATATGCCACACTGATGGGCATTAATAGGTGGCACTGATAGGCGACACTGAGAGGGGGCACTGATAGGATGCACAATAGGGCGGCACTGATTAGGCACTAATATGCCGCACTAATAGGCGGCACTGAGAGGTGGCACTGATAGGCAGCACTGATTAGATGGCACTAATATGCTGCACTGATGGGCATTGATAGGTGGCACTGATGAGCACTGTCTGGCATCACTAATGGGCACTGATTGGTGTCACTGCTGGGCGCTGTACTGTAATCAGTGCCCCAATTACAGTCTCCCCTGTGAGGAAATGCCGCTGATTGGCTCTCCCCTCCTCTCACTCTGTCAGTGTGAGGGGAGGAGAGCCGATAAACGGCACTTCCTTGCTTACATGAGATCAGCTGTGATTGGACAAAGCCGATCACATGGGTATACAGCCTCATCATCGGCTCTTTACCAGGATCGAGGTCGTCCTAGGAACACTGCGCGCCCCCGCGTCCCACAACGGGAGCGCATCCCGGCCCGCTGTCATTTTACTGTACGGCGGGCAGGAAGTGGTTCAACGAATCCAAAATGACGATTAAAAATTTCGGACGAAATTCCAATTCGAATCGATTTCTAATCGAATTTAAATCGTTTTCCAGTCTAATTCGAATTTACGAGGAGAGAATATAACCATCTTCTGGAATCTGAATAGAAAAGAATAAAGTAGAAAATAAAATATCATAGAAAAGAATGGGATAGATAAAGAATAGGATAAAATAAAATAGAAATAATGTAACAATATAACTGTTTTCCAAAATTCAGATTTCGAATAGAATAAATTCCAATTGGAATTTCGGAAGAGAAAGAATATTGCCATCTTCTGAAATTCGAATAGAAAGGAATAAAATAGAAAATAAAATAATAGAAAAGAATGGGGTAAAATAAAATAGAAAGAATACAACAAGATAACCGTCTTCTGAAATTCAGATTTAGAATAGAATAGAATAGAATCGAATCACTTTGGCCAGGACTGGGCACCCGGGTAAAGGGTCACCTCGCCTATCCCGGTTAAGCGGCGCCTGTAGACAAAACCCAAGTGCACAGCTCTGACCAATGGGGAATGAAGCCCTTGTTATAGGTGGAGGACATTTTTTGTACCTCCTGAAGCCTGACTGAAAAACTCCCAGGGGTGGCGCCATCTCATTCCGCCTTGTTGCTAGGACGTTGCTAAGACGCTCTCAGCCCCCTGACGCGCACGGTCTCCCCCCCCGCCCCTGTGGGGCTCAGCGATGGAGCGGCTCACCTGTAATCACAGGGGGGTGGATAATTTACCTTTCTGGGGGCCGCTTTCAGGTAATCGGCCAGCTGGCTGAGTGGAATACCCGACTCCCCCCCCCCCCCGGAGCGCAGTGGTTATACCACTGTATGTGACAGGGGGGGAGGGTGATTTTATAGAGCCCCCCCATTGGGAATGTCAGTGACCTCCTCATCTATGAAGAGAGGAGAGGAGAGCTGAACTCTGCCGGCCATAGAGGCTCCTCTTCTCCTCTCACAGGGCAGCTCAGCCCCACTAAGGCTTTGGGCCTACAGAGCCCCCTGACTGATAGGAGAAGGATGGGGAACTCTGAGGACCGCCCCCTCTACACCCCCAATATCATCACTGACAACACTGCGCCTTCCGGACTACATTTCCCATGACCCCCTGCGGCGGAAGTCGGCGGCTGTCCGGCGGGAGGAGGCCGTGGTGCATTGTGGGGAGTGTAGTCCGGAGGTGAGCGGCTTCCTGCACTGAGTGTAAGGGGCAGAATGTAGTGCGGGGATCGGGCAGGACGCCGGCTGTAGATAGCGGAGGGGCAGCCACCCAACCAGCCCGGCCATGGAGGAGGTGGACCGCATCCTCATCCACTCCCTGCGGACCTGCGGCACGTAAGTGGCCATCAGAGGGGGAGGGGTCATGTGACCGGAGTCCCCCTGCACCCCCCTCCCCCACCAATACATCCCCCCCTCCCCTCCTCTCCCCCCACCAATACAACCCCTCCCCCCACCAATAAATCCCCTCCCCCACCAATACACCCCCCCTCCCCTCCTCTCCCC
>BLSH010352836.1:0-11797 GCA_018402905.1 Glandirana rugosa | reverse complement strand
TCTCATGCTGGTATAGGGAGAGGTTCCTGCTGCTGGTGTGAGGGATAGATTAGCGTTCTAAAATCATCTCATACTGGTATAGGGAGAGGTTCCTCCTGTTGGTGTGAGGGACAGATTAGCATTCTAAAACCATCTCATGCTGGTATAGGGAGAGGTTATTGCTGCTGGTGTGAGGGATAGATTAGCGTTCTAAAATCATCTCATGCTGGTATAGGGAGAGGTTCCTGTTGCTGGTGTGAGGGATAGATTAGCGTTCTAAAATCATCTCATACTGGTATAGTGAGAGGTTCCTGCTGTTGGTGTGAGGGATAGATTAGCGTTCTAAAATCATCTCATACTGGTATAGGGAGAGTTTCCTGCTCCTGTTGTGAGGGACAGATTAGCGTTCTAAAATAATCTCATACTGGTATAGGGAGAGGTTCCTGCTGCTGATGTGAGGGATAGATTAGCATTCTAAAATCATCTCATACTGGTATAGGGAGAGTTTCCTGCTGCTGGTGTGAGGGACAGATTAGCGTTCTAAAATCATCTCATACTGTTATAGGGAGAGGTTCCTGCTGCTGGTTTGAGGGACAGATTAGCATTCTAAAATCATCTCATAATTGTATAGGGAGAGGTTCCTGCTGCTGGTGTGAGGGATAGATTAGCGATGTAAAATCATCTCATACTGGTGTAGGGAGAGGTTCCTGTCGGTGGTGTGAGGCCTAGATTAGCGTTCTAAAATCATCTCATACTAGTATAGGGAGAGGTTCATACTGCTGGAGTGAGGGATAGATTAGCGTTCTGAAATCATCTCATACTGGTATAGGGAGAGGTTCCTGCTGCTGGTGTGAGGGATATATTAGCGTTCTAAAATCATCTCATACTGGTATAGGGAGAGGTTCCTGCTCCTGTTGTGAGGGACAGATTAGCGTTCTAAAATCATCTCATACTGGTGTAGGGAGAGGATCCTGCTGCTGGTGTAAGGGATAGATTAGCATTCGAAAATCATCTCATACTGGTATAGGGAGAGGTTCCTGCTGCTGGTGTGAGGGACAGATTAGCGTTCTAAAATCATCTCATACTGGTATAGGGAGAGGTTCCTGCTCCTGTTGTGGGGGACAGATTAGCATTCTAAAATCATCTCATACTGGTATAGGGAGAGGTTACTGTCGGTGGTGTGAGGGATAGATTAGCGTTCTAAAGTCATCTCATACTAGTATAGGGAGAGGTTCCTACTGCAGAAGTGAGAGATAGATTAGCGTTCTAAAATCATCCCTTACTGGTATAGATAGAGGTTCCTGCTGCTGGTGTGATGGATAGATTAGCGTTCTAAAATCATCTCATACTGGTGAAGGGAGAGGATCCTGCTGCTGATGTGAAGGACAGATTAGCGTTCTAAAATCATCTCATACTGGTATAGGGAGAGGTTCCTGCTGCTGGCTTGAGGGACAGATTAGCGTTCTAAAATCATGTCATACTGCTATAGGGAGAGGTTCCTTCTGCCGGTGTGAGGGATAGATTAGCGTTGTAAAATCATCTCATACTGGTATAGGGAGAGGTTTCTGCTGCTGGTGTGAGGGACACATTAGCGTTCTAAAATCATCTCATACAGGTATAGGGAGAGGTTCCTGTCGGTGTTGTGAGGGATAGATTAGCGTTCTAAAATCATCTCATACTAGTATAGGGAGAGGTTCCTACTGCTGGAGTGAAGGATAGATTAACGTTCTAAAATCATCTCATACTGGTATAGGAAGAGGTTCCTGCTGCTGGTGTGAGGGATAGATTAGCGTTCTAAAATCATCTCATACTGGTGTTGAGAGAGGTTCCTGCTGCTGGTGTGAGGGACAGATTAGCATTCTAAAATCATCTCATACTGGTGTAGGGAGAGGATCCTGTTGCTGATGTGAGGGACAGATTAGCGTTCTAAAATCATCTCATACTGGTAGAGGGAGAGTTTCCTAAACCTATTGTGAGGGACAGATTAGCATTCTAAAATCATCTCATACTGGTGTATGGAGAGGTTCCTGCTGCTGGTGTGAGAGACAGATTAGCATTCTAAAATCATATCATGCTGGTATAGGGAGAGGTTGCTGCTGCTGGTGTGAGGGACAGATTAGCGTTCTAAAATCATCTCATACTGGTATAGTGAGAGGTTCCTGCTGCTGGTGTGAGGGATAAATTAGCGTTCTAAAATCATCTCATACTGATATAGGGAGAGGTTTCTGCTACTGTTGTGAGGGACAGATTAGCGTTCTAAAATCATTTCATACTGGTGTATGGAGAGGTTACTTCTGCTGGTGTGAGGGAAAGATTAGCGTTCTAAAATCATCTCATACCGTTATAGGGAAAGGTTCCTGCTGCTGGAGTGAGGGACAGATTAGCATTCTAAAATCATCTCATACTGGTACAGGGAGAGGTTCCTGCTGCTGGTGTTAGGGACAGATTAGCATTCTAAAATCATCTCATACTGGTATAGGGAGAGGTTCCTACTCCTTTTGTGAGGGACAGATTAGCGTTCTAAAATCATCACATACTAGTATAGGGAGAGGTTCCTGCTGCTGGTGTGAGGGACAGATTAGCGTTCTAAAATCATCTAATACTGGTTTAGGGAGAGGTTCCTGCTGCTGGTGTGAGGGACAGATTAGCGTTCTAAAATCTTCTCATACTGGTATAGGGAGAGTTTCCTGCTCCTGTTGTGAGGGACAGATTAGCGTTCTAAAATCATCTCATACTGGTGTAGGGAGAAGTTCCTGCTGCTGGTGTGAGGGACAGATTAGTGTTATAAAATCATCCCATACTGGTATAGGGAGAGGTTCCTGCTCCTGTTGTGAGGGACAGATTAGCGTTCTAAAATAATCTCATACTGGTGTAGGGAAAGGTTCCTACTGCTGGAGTGAGGGATAGATTAGCGTTCTAAAATCATCTCATACTGGAATAGGGAGAGGTTCCTGCTGCTGGTGTGAGGGATAGATTAGCATTCTAAAATCATCTTATACTGGTGTAGAGAGAGGTTCCTGCTGCTGGTGTGAGGGACAGATTAGCATTCTAAAATCATCTCATACTGGTGTAGGGAGAGGATCCTGCTGCTGGTGTGAGGGACAGATTAGCGTTCTAAAATCATCTCATACTGGTAGACGGGGAGTTTCCTGATCCTATTGTGAGGGACAGATTAGCATTCTAAAATCATGTCATTCTAGTGTATGGAGAGGTTCCTGCTGCTGGTGTGAGGGACAGATTAGCGTTCTAAAAATATCTCATACTGGTATAGGGAGAGGTTCCTGCTGCTGGTGTGAGGGATAGATTAGCATTCTAAATTAATCTCATACTGGTATAGGGAGGGGTTCCTGCTGCTGGTGTGAAGGACAGATTAGCGTTCCAAAATCATCTCATACTGGTATAGGGAGAGGTTCCTGCTCCTGTTGTGAGTGACAGATTAGCGTTCTAAAATCATCTTATACTGGTGTAGGGAGAGGTTCCTGCTGCTGGTGTGAGAGACAGATTAGCATTCTAAAATCATCTCATACTGAAATAGGGAGAAGTTCCTGCTCCTGTTGTGAGGGACAGATTAGCGCTCTAAAATCATTTCATACTGGTGTAGGGAGAGGTTCCTGCTGCTGGTGTGAGGGACAGATTAGCTTTCTAAAATCATATCATACCGTTATAGGGAAAGTTTCCTGCTGCTGGAGTGAGGGACAGATTAGCATTCTAAAATCATCTCATACTGGTATAGGGAGAGGTTCCTGCTGCTGGTGTGAGGGACAGATTATCGTTCTAAAATCTTCTCATACTGGTATAGGCGAGAGGTTCCTGCTACTGGTGTGAGGGACAGATTATCGTTCTAAAATTAAAAAAAAGAAAATACCGTGCTAATCAGTGAAATAGTGAGAAGCTAGCACAAACAGCCTTAACAAAATACTGGATTACAGATGGATATAAAAAATGTGCAGCGCATGAGCATAAACGTGAAAATAAGCCCCTTGGTCGAGGCACAGATTAAATTGAGAAAAAAAACGTAAATCACAGACATGAAATCTACAAAAGAATATTGCAAAATATAGATGTAACCACACTGTAATATGGTAAGGTGAAGTTCAATAATATTAATCCACCAGTGGAGAAGTTTATCTCTTGAACGTGAAACAAAAAGTGTCTGAAGCGACTAAAAAGTAAATAAAACATGAAAAAATCTTCAACTTGTGCAAGATGAAAACACCATGTATGAATAGGGTACTCTTACCATAAATACCTGATATACAGGCATGTGGGTCGGATACCCAGGTCGTCAGGCATCCACAGAGTGAAGTAGAGATGAAAGACCTGTCGCACAACGACTTGAAGGGACCAGGCTGGTTCACAGGTATGCAGGTCGAATTCAGTCACTGGCATCCAGAACATCAGGCATCCACAAATTGAGGTGACGATAAAGGGCCAGTCGTCCAACCACTTGAAGAGACCAGGCTCCAGATGCAGAGGCAAGAGTACAGGGATCCAGACAGTATCACAGCAAGCCTCAGTAGGAAATAAAAGCTACATAGTGTGATACTGTATGACCAGATACGGTTTATTTATAAAATTATTGCACTTACATGCTAAAAACTAGTAACAGGCACATGGAATTCCAGGTAAGTAAAAAAGGCGCAGTAGATGGGAGCAGGATCGTCTACCTGACACGTTTCGTCTACTAAGACTTCCACAGGGGTATAGGCCTATATAGCTTTTATTTCCTACTGAGGCTTGCTGTGATACTGTCTGGATCCCTGTACTCTTGCCTCTGCATCTGGAGCCTGGTCTCTTCAAGTGGTTGGACGACTGGCCCTTTATCGTTACCTCAATTTGTGGATGCCTGATGTTCTGGATGCCAGTGACTGAATTCAACCTGCATACCTGTGAACCAGCCTGGTCCCTTCAAGTCGTTGTGCGACAGGTCTTTCATCTCTACTTCACTCTGTGGATGCCTGACGACCTGGGAATCCGACCCACATGCCTGTATACCAGGTATTTCTGGTAAGAGTACCCTATTCATACATGGTGTTTTCATCTTGCACAAGTTGAAGATTTTTTCACGTTTTATTTACTTTTTAGTCGCTTCAGACACTTTTTGTTTCACGTTCAAGAGATAAACTTCTCCACTGGTGGATTAATATTATTGAACTTCACCTTACCATATTACAGTGTGGTTACATCTATATTTTGCAATATTCTTTTGTAGATTTCATGTCTGTGATTTACGTTTTTTTTCTCAATTTACTCTGTGCCTCGACCAGGGGGCTTATTTTCACGTTTATGCTCATGCGCTGCACATTTTTTATACCTATCGTTCTAAAATCATCTCATACTGGTATAGTGAGAGGTTCCTGCTGCTGGTGTGAGGAATTGATTAGCGTTCTAAAATCATCTCATACTGGTATAGGGAGAGGTTCCTGCTCCTGTTGTGAGGGACAGATTAGCGTTCTAAAATCATCTCATACTTGTGTAGGGAGAGGTTCCTGCTGCTGGTGTGAGAGACAGATTAGTGTTCTAAAATCATCTCATACTGGTATATGGAGAGGTTCCTGCTCCTGTTGTGAGTGACTGATTAGCGTTCTAAAATCATCTCATACTGGTGTAGGGAGAGGTTCCTGCTGCTGCTTTGAGAGACAGATTAGCATTCTAAAATCATCTCATACTGATATAGGGAGATGTTTCTGCTCCTGTTGTGAGGGACAGATTAGCGTTCTAAAATCATTTCATACTGTTGTATGGAGAAGTTACTTCTGCTGGTGTGAGGGAAAGATTAGCGTTCTAAAATCATCTCATACCGTGATAGGGAAAGGTTCCTGCTGCTGGAGTGAGGGACAGATTAGCATTCTAAAATCATTTCATACTGGTATAGGGAGAGGTTCCTGCTGCTGGTGTTAGGGACAGATTAGCATTCTAAAATCATTTCATACTGGTATAGGGAGAGGTTCCTGCTCCTTTTGTGAGGGACAGATTAGCGTTCTAAAATCATCACATGCTGGTATAGGGAGAGGTTCCTGCTGCTGGTGTGAGGGACAGATTAGCATTCTAAAATCATCTCATACTGGTATAGGGAGAGGTTCCTGCTCCTGTTTTGAGGGACAGATTAGCGTTCTAAAATCATCTCATACTGGTATAGGGAGAGGTTCATGCTCCTGTTGTGAGTGACAGATTAGCATTCTAAAATCATCTCATACTGGTATAAGGAGAGGTTCCTGCTGCTCTTGTGAGGGACAGATTATCATTCTAAAATCAATTAATACTGATATAGGGAGAGGTTCCTGCCGTTGGTATGAGGGACAGATTCACGTTATAAAATCATCTCATACTGGTGTAGGGAGAGAATCCTGCTGCTGGTGTGTAGGACAGATTAGCGTTCTAAAATCATCTCATACTGGTATAGGGAGAGGTTCCTGTTCCTGGTGTGAGTGACAGATTAGCGTTCTAAAATCATCTCACACTGGTATAGGGAGAGGTTCCTGCTGCTGGTGTTAGGGACAGATTAGCGTTCTAAAATCCTCTCATACTGGTATAGTGAGAGGTTTTTGCTGCTGGTGTGAGGGCCAGATTGGTGTTCTAAAATCATCTCTTACTGGTAAAATGAGAGGTTCCTGCTGCTGGTTTGAGGCATAGATTAGCGTTCTAAAATCATTTCATACTGGTATAGGGAGAGGTTCCTGCTGCTGGTGTGAGGGACAGATTAGCATTCTAAGATCATCTCTTACTGGTATAGGGAGAGGTTCCTGCTGCTGTTGTGAAGGATAGATTAGCGTTCTAAAATCATCTCATACTGGTGTAGTTAGAGGATCCTGCTGCTGGTGTGAGGGACAGATTAGCATTCTAAAATTATCTCATACTGGTATAGGGAGAGGTTCCTGCTCCTGTTGTGAGGTACAGATTAGCGTTCTAAAATCATCTCATACTGGTGTAAGGAGAGGTTCCTGCTGCTGGTGTGAGGGACAGATTAGTGTTCTAAAATCATCTCATACTGGAATAGGGAGAGGTTCCTGCTGCTGGTTTGAGGGATAGATTAGCATTCTAAAATCATCTCATACTGGTATAGGGAGAGGTTCCTGCTCATGTCTTGAGGGACAGATTAGCATTCTAAAATCCTCTCATACTGGTGTTGGGAGAGGTTCCTGCTGCTGGTGTGAGGGACAGATTAGCGTTCTAAAATCATCTCATACTGGTATAGGGAGAGGTTCCTGCTTCTGGTGTGAGGGATAGATTAGCATTCTAAAATCATCTCATACTGGTATATGGAGAGGTTCCTGCTGCTGTTGTGAGGGACAGATTAGCGTTCTAAAATCTTCTCATACTGGTATAGGGAGAGGTACCTGCTGCTGGTTTGAGGGACCGATTAGCATTCTAAAATCATCTCATACTGGTATAGGGAGAGGTTCCTGCTGCTGGTGTGAGGGTTAGATTAGCGTTCTAAAATCATCTCATGCTGGTGTAGGGAGAGGTTCCTGCTGCTGGTGTGAGAGACAGATTAGTGTTCTAAAATCATCTCATACTGGTATAGGGAGAGGTACCTGCTGCTGGTGTGAGGGATAGATTAGCATTCTAAAATCATCTTATACTGGTATAGTTAGAGGTTCCTGCTGCTGGTGTGAGGGATAGATTAGTGTTCTAAGATCATCTCATACTGGTATAGGGAGAGGTTCCTGCTGCTGGTTTTGAGGGACAGATTAACGTTCTAAAATCATCTCATAGTGGTGTAGGGAGAGGATCCTGCTGCGTCTACATTGCTGGTTTCAAAATTAAAAAGAATAATATGTTTTTATTATATTACTAAATAGTGCTACATAGTACATTCGCACCTTGCTGTGCATGTCTTGCACAAAAATAAAAAGTGCATCTACATTGCTGGTTTAAAAAAAAAGAATAATAATTTATTATTTTTTTTTATTATTAATAAGTAGTGCTACACAGTACATTTGCACCTTGCTGTGCATTTCTTGCACAAAATTAAAAAGTGCGTCTACATTGTTGTTTTTAAAAAAAAAAGGATAATAATGTATTATTCTTTTTTTATTATTAATAAATAGTACTACACAGTACATTTGCACCTTGCTGTGCATTTCTTGCACAAAATTAAAAAGTGCGTTGACATTGCTGGTTTAAAAAATAATCAAAATTTGTGCTAAATAGTACATTTGTGTCCAGAATGAGGAGAGCGTCAAATAAGGGACGTGGTCATGCTGCTGCTGGTGATGCTGGTGCTGCTGGTGTTGGTGGTGTTGGTGAACCTCCTGTTGGAAGGAGAGGACGTGGTCGAGGTGTGCCAGCTACACGCACAAGGGAAACACCTTCCTCAGGTAGCCAACAGAACCTTCAACGGTATATCGTAGGCCTGAATGCCCCTCAATGATTGGTGAGGCCAGAACAAGTACAGGCGGTAGTAGATTGGGTGGCTGACAATGCCTCCAGTTCCTGGCACCTGAACCCCATGGCCATCTGTCTTTCACCTCAGCCCCTTGTAAATCAGCCAAGCAGTCTGAGCCCCAAGTCATGCAGCAATCTCTTATGCTTTTTGATGACTCTGCTGGTGTGCATTCCGTAGGCCATCCACATAGCCCTGCTGCAGAAGTGGAAGACATTGAGTACACCGATGCCCAACCACTTCTGTTTCAGGATGAGGACATGGAAACACCACCGCAGCACGTCTCTGATAATAACAAAACACAGGTGCCAACTGCTGCAGCTTTCTACAGTGTGCAGACTGACAAGGAGGGCAGTGGTGAAGAGTGGGTGGAAGATGATGTGGAGGATGATGAGGTCCTAGACCCCACATGGAATGAAGGTCATGCGAGTGACCTTTGCAGTTTGGAGGAAGAGGTGGTGGTCGCACAGAGGCAAAGAAGAAGCAGGTTGCAAAAGCGGAGCGACCGTCCCCTAGACAGTACGCCTGCTACTACCCACCGCACCCAGGGACCTAGCACACCAAAGGCAGCTCAAAGGAGATCCCTGGCGTGACAGTTCTTCAGACAATGTGCTGACGACAAGACACGAGTGGTTTGCACGCTGTGCAATCAGAGCCTGAAGCAAGGCATAAATGTTCTACACCTGAGCACAACCTGCATGACCAGGCATCTACATGCAAAGCACGAGCTGCAGTGAAATAAGCACCTCAAAATCCAAGAAAGTTCTTTGGCTCCTCCTGCTTTCTCTTGTGCTGCTGCCTTGGCCTCTTCCTCCACCTCTACAGTGCCAGTGTCACCTGCAACCCAGCAAACAGAGTCCTCCACCGTCCCCAAGCATTTCCACATGGTTTCATGGAAGCTTATAGCTGTCCATCTCCCAAACACTGGAGAGAAAGAGGAAGTACCCCCCTACCCACTCGGAATCCCTGGCCCTGAATGCCAGCATTTCAAAATTCCTGGCTTTTGAAATGCTGTCATCCCGTCTGGTGGACACGGACAGTTTTAAAAACCTGATGGTGGTGGCTGTCCCACAGTACGTGGTTCCCAGCAGCCACTACTTTTCCAGACGAGCTATGCCTTCCCTGCACAAACAAGTCGGGGACAAGATCAAGTGTGCACTGCGCAACGCCATCTGTGGCAAGGTCCACATAACCACTGATACGTGGACCAGTAAGCACGGGCGGGGACGCTATATCTCGCTAACTGCACACTGGGCAAATGAAGTGGCGGGTGGGCCTGAGGCGGCTAGCCATTTGGCGCATGTCCTTCTGCCACCGAGGATTACAGGGCATTTCTCTTTGCCTCCTGTTGTCTCCTCCTCCTACTCCGCTTCCTCCTCCTCTACCACCTCCTCATCCGGTCAGCTTAACACCTTCAACACCAACTTCAGCACATCCATGGGAAAACGACAGCAGGCTGTTTTAAAACTGATATGTTGGGGATAAACCCCACACTGCGCAGGAGCTGTGGACGGGCATTGAACAACAGACCGATGAGTGGCTGTTGCAACTGAGCCTCAAGCCCGGCCTGGTGGTGTGCGATAATGGGCGAAATCTCGTAGCAGCTCTGGGCCTAGCCGGTTTGACGCACATCCCTTGCCTGGCGCATGTGCTGAATTTGGTGGTGCAGAAATTTCTAAAAAACTACCCGGATATGTCAGAGCTGCTGCAGAAAGTGTGGGTGGTCTGTGCCTGCTTTTGGCGTTCTCACCCTGCTGCTGCTCGCCTGTCTGCGCTGCAGCGGAACTTTGGCCTTCCCGCTTACCGCCTCCTATGCGACGTGCCCTCAAGGTGGTACTCCCCCTTGCACATGCTGGAGAGACTGTGCGAGCAGCAGCAGGCAATAGTGGAGTTTCAGCTGCAGCACGCACGGGTCAGTCGCTCTGCGGAACAGCACCACTTCACCACCAACGAGTGGGCCTCCATGCGAGACCTGTGTACCATATTGCGGTTTTTGAGTACTCTAGCAGGAGGCAGAATTTCAGCAACATGGTGGAACAGTATGTATGCACACGCCTACATGTACTGACTGATGGGTCTGCCCCATTCAACTTCTGGTTCTCCAAATTAGGCACATGGCCTGAACTTGCCCTTTATGCCTTGGAGGTGCTGGCCTGTCCTGCAGCCAGTGTATTGTCTGAACGTGTGTTTAGCACGGCAGGGGGCGTTATCACAGACAAGTGTAGCCGCCTGTCCACAGCCAACGTGGGCAAGCTATCCTTTATTAAAATGAACCAGGTATGGATCCCACAAGACTTGTCTGTACCTTGTGCAGAATAGCCATTTAGACCGGCCTCACACAGCCATTGGTATACTTTTTTTTTTTTAATATGTCTCAATATTTTGGGGGCTACCCCAATTAGAAAAAAAACCAAACAAACAAAAAACAGTGCTGGCTACCTCCTCCTCCTCCACTGCCACCGCCACTTCCACCTACACCTCCACGGTCACCGCCTACTTAACATCCACCTCCTCCTCCATTTTTTTTAATGTGGTTTTAAGTTATTTCCCTATCCACATCCCCTATCCTTATTTCCCTATCCACATTTGTTTGCAGGGCACTTGTCCTACTCTTACCCCCATTTTGCTTCCTTTTGCAGCCCTCTAGTCCTTTCCAGGACTTTTTTAGAGACATTTTTGTGCCCAAAAGTTTGTGTCACCATTGACTTCAATGGGGTTCGCCGAACCCGAACATCCAGGTGTCCGCTCAATTCTAAATATAATGAATACATTTGCGGAGTTAGCGAAAGGTTAGGCAGTTTAGTTAGTGGCGTGTAGTATTCAGTGTAGACAGAGTATATACAGTCAGTGTAGGCAGTATAAGAATATACATGTACAGTATGGTATATATATATATATATATATATATATATATATATATATATATACAGGCGGTCCCCTAGTTACAAACATCCGACTTACAAACGACTCCTACTTACAAACGGAGGGAGACAACAGGAAGTGAGAGGAAATCTCCCCCTAGGAAGGGAAATTCACTCCTGTAAGAGTTATTATGGGAAAAAGGGGTCTCCTCTGATGCTTTATCACCAATCCTTGTTTCCACAACAACCCAAAATTTTCAAAATCCAATTATCATTGGGACAGGAATTGAGGTGAAATCTTCTGAACAAAAACCTAGACAGCAAAACAAACATTACAGGGGTGTTACCCCTTCCCTATGCTATCCAAAAAGCTTAAAAATAGTTATTTTGGCTGAAGCTACACTTAAAAAATGCACCTGTTCCGACTTACAAACAAATTCAACTTAAGAACAAACCTCAAAAACAATCTTTATAGGCCCCTCTCCCCATTCAAAACTATTTGCCTCACAGGGGAACCCATTAACAAAACCACTTCCATATTGTATAGCTGGTTATCAGAAGCCAACGATAC
>BLSH010352809.1:260648-274553 GCA_018402905.1 Glandirana rugosa | reverse complement strand
GAATTATTTACTTTAAGGTCATCACAAAGGACAAGGGGGCACTCTTTACGTCTAGAGGAAAAAAGATTTCATCTACAAATACGGAAAGGTTTCTTCACAGTAAGAGCTGTGAAAATGTGGAATAGACTCCCCCCAGAGGTGGTTTTGGCCAGCACGGTTGATTGCTTTAAAAAAGGCCTGGATTCTTTCCTTAATGTAAATAATATAACTGGGTACTAACATCTTTAGGTAAAGTTGATCCAGGGTGAATCCGATTGCCTCTCGGGGAATCAGGAAGGAATTTTTTCCCCCGTTATAGCAAATTGGATCCATGCTTTGCTGGGGTTTTTTTGCCTTCCTCTGGATCAACTGTGGGTGAAGTATTGTATATGGGATTATTTGGTTGTATGTGTATATGTGTATATATATATATATATGTATGTATGTATGTATATATGTATATATATATTTTTTATTTTTTTTGGTTGAACTGGATGGACTTGTGTCTTTTTTCAACCTGACTAACTATGTAACTATGTAACTATGTAACACAGGGCCTTGGGTCCGAAGAATCCCAATCTGGACTATCCCAGGGATGTAATCTGCAGGGTGCACTTCTACGCCATCAAAGCCTCCATAATGCAAGCAGCCCGCACGCAAGACGCCATTTATTTTAATGAAGCCCAAATCAAGCTTCTCCCTGATCTTTCCAAATTAACCCTTGACTTACGTCATGCACTAAAGCCGGTAACCGGAGCCTTGCAAGATAAACAGATCAAATACCGCTGGGGCTTCCCGTTTCACCTTTCTGCCTCACATGAGGGAAAATCTGCTACTCTACGCACCCTAGGAGACCTTCCGAACTTCCTAGGTACCTTTGAGCTCCCACAAATCGCGGTCCCGGACTGGCCCTTACATGCCGCTACCCCAGGACTCCCACTTGCTCCCGGTTGGAGCCAGCGTCCCAAGAAACAGAAGCGGGCCAGATCAGAGGCTTCCAGGTCCTCGGCCGGATGAAAGTGGACACTTCTGTTTTTGCATTTGTTTCGCTCAGGTTGAAGGCAATACGGGCCTTCCCCTCATGTTCTCTGTTTGGTTGGTCGGTTACTAACTTTTACTTCTCCTCCTCTTACAGGCCTTTGTAGTCCTCAGACTGTACTCAGCCAGGAGATTGCTAGTTCAAAGTTGTTCTCTGTTTTAGTTAGCCCCACCTACCCTGGCCCCTTGCTGAGCTGCAGGTCATTGACATTACCTCTTGGACCCCACGAGATGTGGTCCAGCGGATGAGCGGAAGTTTTTTTTTCTCTCCCCCCTTTATTTAGTCTTTTTTATATAATCTTACTGCATTTTCCCCTGTTCTCCGGCGTGCCGGGACCACCTCTGTGTTAGGGTCACGTTCCCCACACTAGGGTGGCCGGTGCCTAGTATGGCTCTGGCTGGAACGTTGTTAGCATACCCCTTCCCTTGGCCCTCTTGGCCGGAGTTTTTGTATATATGTTCTTTTCTCTTTTTACTAATTTCTCTTTCCACTTCTCTATCTCCCCCCCTTTCCACCTCTGTCCACCCCACTCTCCCCCTGGACACAGCGGGTCCTGACTGGTTAACTCTAACTCCCAACCCTCAGTCATTTTCATCATGGCGGAACCCATTTCCCTGAGAATCTCCTCACTAAACTGGGGAGGGTTCAACACCCCAGAGAAACGGAGGCAGATACTTCACCACGCCCACAAGCTCCGCACTCAGATCCTCATGTTGCAGGAAACCCACTTTTTTTTTTAATCAAAAAACCAACTTTATTGAGAATCACAGCAAAGTTTTGTTACAGAAGTTCCAAAATAAAGCTTCTTTATACATTGGTCTGTATCATACAATTTCAATCATGGCAATCATCAATAATTTCCAACTTATTGCAATATAATCCTATGTCTTCATCCATATTTTTTGATCATTGTGGGCTGTCTGTATATCTAATATCTGTCACATATCCTTCGCTGGGTGAGCATTGGGACTGTTGCTCAGATGTCTTGGTTAAGTAGTGAGGCAGGCTCCGGGATTAGAGAGCCATCTGTCCCAAATTTTTTCATATTTGTGAGGGCATCCCCTGTGCATATAAATCAGTTTTTTGTACGAGAGCACTCTATCAATCTCCATCTTCCAATCCCGCAAGGTTGGTGCAAGCGCCCGCATCCATTGTTTAGCTATAACTTTTCTAGCCATGAATAGTGTTTCCCACATAAAAATTTTAGTATATTTATTTATGCCGCCATCCGGCAGCAGTCCGAGTAGACACAGTTTGGGTTCAAGGGCTACTGGGGATCCCATGTCATCGTGGAGGAATTTTGTTACTTGGAGCCAATAGGTCTGTATTTGGGGGCACGTCCAGATGAGGTGGTAGAAGGTGCCTGAGGCGGTTTGACACATAGGGC
This sequence comes from Glandirana rugosa, assembly GCA_018402905.1. Classification (NCBI taxonomy): domain Eukaryota; kingdom Metazoa; phylum Chordata; class Amphibia; order Anura; family Ranidae; genus Glandirana; species Glandirana rugosa. The sequence goes on along the minus strand of BLSH010352809.1, from coordinate 272,148 downwards.
ATAGTGGGCTCCTATTCAATTGGTATTTTGCCATTCGTATGGGCGTAAGGTAAGTCTTGTGCAGAATATACACTTGAGTCAGTCTATCGGACAACCTAGGGGACACTTGTTTTGTCCCCTCCAGGGCATCAGTCCATTCCTCATCAGTCAACTGATCTATATCTCCCATCCATTTGGTTTTGGCAGCTTCTACAATCTTAGTTGCTCCCTTTACCCGAATGGTCTCATACAATATGGATATTAGTCTAGAGGGGTCCTCTCCCAGTACTATAGAAAGTATCTCCAATTCCCGCAGTTCAGGACATCCAGCCGCAAATTGTGTTGCCAGTGCGTGCCTCAACTGTAGGAATCTAAAGAACATAGAGAACATAGAGTTGGGCAAGTTCATTTCTTCCTTCAGCGTTTGAAAAGATTTAGGTCCTCGCGAGGTCATGACCTGATGTAGGTAAACTACCCCCCTGTCCATCCATAGTTTAGGATCCGGGACGGTCAGAAGTTCCGCCATATCATTATTAAACCATAGTGGTGTGTGTTTATGGTATATAGGGGCATCTAGTTTTCGCAAGACTTGGCTCCATATATATTGGTGATGTGAGGCCATGTCTTTCGAGTGGCCAGGGCATGACGGATGGGAGGCATTGCTTAGTATATGTTGTAAGGGGGTGCCCGTTGGGTTAGCTGAGGATCGGCAAAGTAGCGCCCTATATCTAGGTAGGTCTGTGTGTGCGTAATGGTAGAAGTGTGAAACCTGGGAGGCCAGATAGTACTCCCGAACGTCCGGCATGCCTAGCCCGCCCATATTTGTAGGGTTCTTCAGTATATGCCAGGAGAGTTTATGTCTACCAGATCCCCATACGAATGAATTCAGAATAGCATCTACTATTTTAAAGAATTTCATGGGAATGGGGAGCGGCGCATGCCACATTACGTATAGCAGTTTTGGTAACAATATCATTTTGATGAGGTTCACTCGCCCGGTGACTCCCAGGGGTAACTTAGCCCATGACTGTGTTCTTGCCTTAATTAGCATATACAGGGGTTCAATATTATTTGGAATATATTCGCCTAGTTGTCTTGTGACTGCCACTCCGAGGTATTTTATCATAGATACTCTGGCAAGAGGTAGAGAGGGAACAGTCCTGGGCTGAGGAAAACAGTCGATAGGTAGTACCTGAGATTTGTCCCAGTTTATCCTCAGCCCAGAGTGCTTACCCATATTCTCAATAGCTATGAGCGCTTCAAGTAGAGAGCCCTGTGAGTCTGCCAAAAACAAGATCATGTCATCGGCATATAAGCCTATCTTCTCCTCCAGTTCTCCCACCTTCAGTCCTACGATTCTGTCGTTTGCCCTTATGGCGAGTGCCAATGGTTCCACTGCATAAAGGAGGGGGGATAGAGGGCAGCCCTGCCGGGTGCCCCTACCCAACGGGAAGCTGTCTGACAGCCAGCCATTCACGAGCACCCTGGCTCTTGGTGTCTGATACAGAAGTTGCACCCATTTAATAAAGTGTGGTCCAAACCCGAACCCCCTCAAACACTCCCAGAGGAACACCCACTCCACAGAGTCAAAGGCCTTGGCTGCGTCTAACGACACCACAACTCTGGAACCTATATTATCATGCCTGGCCTGCATATTCATGAACAATCTTCTAATGTTAATGGCTGTGTTCTTGCCAGGCATGAACCCAGTTTGATCTGAATGTATCAGGGTTAATATAACCTGATTCAGGCGAGATGCTAGAATTTTAGCCAGAATCTTTATGTCGACCTGAAGCAGCGAAATTGGCCTATATGACTCCGGGGAGCGGGGATCCTTACCCGGCTTGGGCAAAACCACAATCTTTGCTTCCTGCATGGAAGCAGGTACAATCTCTGTGTCGAATATGTGTTGGTATAAGGCTGTTAGTCTGTCTACTAGTATTTCCGAGTATGTGGCATAAAATTCTAGGGGAAGGCCGTCCATACCTGGGGCCTTGGATGTGGCCAACTGGGATATTGCAGTGGAGACATCCTCCAGGGTTATTGGAGCATCCAGCAGCACCACCTGGTCCCTATTTAGCTGGGGGAACTGTATATTGCGAAGGAATTCTGCTACCTGGGAAGGGGTGGATGTGCTTTGAGATTTGTACAGGGATGCATAGAATAGCCTAAACTCCTCAGCTACGAGCTGGGGGTCCGATATTGTATCTCCGTTTTGGGTAGTGAGAGACACCACTACGGGTGGAGTGTGGTCCATATGTGCCAAATATGCGAGCAACCTCCCTGCCCGTTTGCCATGTTCAAACACCCGTTGTTTCGTAAAAAATATGCGTTGCTTGGCCTTTTCCATGTGCAGCTGGGCTACTGTGTGTGCTTGCATTCTTATATTGGCACTAGTTTGGGCGGTGGGATGTTGTGTAAAGGTCTCTTCCAACTGCGACAAGTGATCCTCAGCCTGTTTGATAATTAGTTTAGAATTGTGTTTATGTCTGTTAATCCGATCAGATAGCACCCTCCTGGCATGCAATTTAAATGTCTCCCATATGTTACCTGTGGAAGTGCTACCCTGGTTTTGTGTAAAGAAAAATTGAAACTCCCGGGGGATAGCTATTTGGTGCTCTAGGAGTGACAACCAGAAAGGGTTCAATTTCCATGCGTTAATTTGAGTGCTCTCGTACAGTCGAATAGTCACCCAATAGGGGGCATGGTCCGATAAGTGTCTGTCCGCAAATCCCGTCGCCACGAGATTGGGTAAGAATGTCGGGGTTAGAAAAATCATGTCTATCCTGGACATAGTGTGATGCGTTGTCGAATGACATGAATACTTCCTGGAGTCAGGGTGCTTATAACGCCATGAGTCCACGAGGGCGAAGTCAGACATCAGTCTGTCAAAGCGTGTCATAGTTGGAGATAATTCGCCCCTACCTGGTACATTCGCTCTGTCTTGTGCAGGGACCATGACCATATTGAAATCCCCCATCCATACCGCGGAAGCCTGTGGGTATCGTGCTATGAAGGCTAGTCCCTCCCGGACCACAGCTGAGCAGTATGGAGGGGGGATGTAACACGCCATGATCAATAAAGGTCTGCCTCTAATAGAGGCATGCATAAAAACATATTGACCCTGTGGATCTGTCTGGAGTTCCAGTAGCTCAAAGGAGACTCTTTTGCTGATTAGTACCGATACCCCTCTAGAGTATTGGGAGTGCGTGGAGTGGAACACCCATCCCACCCAAGGGCGTTTCAGAGACATTTGTAGTTTGCCCGTTATATGTGTTTCTACCAGAGCGGTAACATCTGCACCCTGAGCCTTAATATATGAAAGAATTGCTGTTCTTTTAATTTGATTTCTCAGGCCCCGGACATTCCAGGTGAGAAATTTTACCGTGGCCATCCCACTAGTTTTGGATCATCTACCCAGCCCTTCATAGATATCAGACAGATCCGCAGGGTAGTGGGCACACCATCCACCAAAGCGAATTGTGCATTGACATAGATTGCATTTCTCAGACTACATAACATTCTATACCATGTATATTGCTGGATTCTGTGCAAGAAGTTTAGAATTATAAACAAAAATACAAACTTAAAGATTTGGTAAAACATTTTCCCCCCACCCTGCTCTGCGTCACCCCAACTGGACGCGAGCTTTAGTCCCAAAACCAAAACCCAAAAAAAAACAGTCATCTATGTTAGTCTGTAGTATGGAGGCACATTACTTAAGCACGTACCATTTATGCTGACCCGTGCGCTGGGTGTCAAGTTTAGGAATTGACCCCCGCCCAGGAGGGAAAGGGTGTGTAAAAAAATGGTACCTCTGAACAACTTTCCCCCGTCTAGGGGAGCGATCATTTCTCTGGGACAATGCTTACGAACGTGAGCTGTCTATGAGAGGTCCCTCTGTAGTTCTCCTGCCAGGAGTTTGGTAGTCAGTGAGAGAAATACTCCTGCCGATATCTCCAACGTTACTGATTTCCATCCGAATAATCGGTGCGACCCGGTCTTCCGGTAAGCTGGGGAACGAGATATGTTATGCTGGGAAGCGTCCAGGAACCAGTCGACACCGGGGCCAGACTAATAGAAGGGGTCCTAACCGGGGGGGACAGATTGGTACAAATGTCGTGGTTGGCCTCTTCGTGGAGACGAAGGAGTGAGGGGCCGGGGGGAAGAAGGGGGACATACAGCGTGGGATGAGGGGGACAGGGCCGCAATGCAGCTATAGGTGTATCATGGGTTACTCACATGTTGGGTTGCTGTGCATTGCTTGGATTCACCCCACTCGCTGTAAAGCCATTCAGGCCCGGTCCCCTCTTCGATCCAGCCAATCCGTCGCAGCCTCCTGGGAGTCAAAGAACTGGGCCTTGCCGTCTACCTCCACGCGTAGACGAGCCGGATAAAGCATGGCGTATTTGAGGTGTGCGGCCCTCAGTCTCCTCTTCACCTCCTGGAATCTTGACCGTTGTTTTTGCACTTCATTTGAGAAATCCGGGAACACTGCAATTTGCACATTGCGGTACTGTATGTTGCCTTTCTCTCGTGATAGCCGTAGTATTTTGTCTCTGTCCTTAAAGTTTAGAAATTTGGCTATAAATGTCCGCGAGGGAGCCCCCTGCGGCAGCGGCCGGGCCGGGATGCGGTGGGCCCTCTCGACCGCAAACATGTCGGAGAAGGCGTCCCTGCTGTAGGTGGTGGTCAGTAGATCTTCCAGGAACCCAGCTGGGTCTGTGCCTTCTGCGGACTCTGGCAGCCCTATGAAGCGTAGGTTACATCTCCGCAGACGATTCTCCATATCGTCCTGCTTGGCTGAGAGAGCTTGCAGCTGCCGCTGAATATCATCCGTGTTGTGTTGCAGTGGGCGCATGGCATCCTCCGTGGCCGAGATTCTGTGTTCCGCTTCCGTCACCCTTTCTCTAAGCGCGGACATATCTTGCCGGAGCAGGGATATGTCCTTTTTTCACCTCATCCAGCTTGGTCGTGAGGGTGCCCTGGCATTGAGCAATCGCCTCCAGCACCCTTAGTTCCGAGGCCGTCTGCTCCGTCGTGGAAATGGCGTCGGCGCCATTTTCCACCTGCTGGTCCTTATCAGGGGCCCGAAATTTAGCCAGTTTGCTGACCGTTTCTTTGGCCGCTTTCGGCGGAGACATCCCCCCAGTGACTTCAGGCAGGTTTCCCACCGAGATATTTGGAGGTTTCACCGATTTTTTGCAGGATATTCAGTAAAAGGATAATGCAGGGACCGGAGCTCACTTCACTCGCGTCCGCTCACATCGCTGCCCAGGCCACGCCCTTGCAGGAAACCCACTTTAGGTCAGACACAGTCCCGCGTCTCCTCCATAGGCAATATCCCTACTGGTATCACAGTACCAATCCTTTAGCTAAATCCAAAGGAGTGTCTATTGCCTTTCATGTCTCGTTCACCCCAGATGTAATCGACTCTTTAATTGACCCACAGGGCAGATTTATTTTTTTGAAAATATCTCATAAAGGTCTCATTTTCACTATTGTTAACATTTACTCTCCCAACCAGGATCAGCTATGGTTCCTATCATCGGTGACTTCCCGACTGGTTCAGTTCGGTGCTATCAATGTGATCATGGGAGGGCACCTCGATGCCGCCTTGATTCCACGACTCGACTCATCCTCTGGTAAGTCCTCAGTGTCCCCGGCTTCATTGGCTAAAATCCGTAGGCTTCTGCAAGATCTGTTGCTGGTAGACGTGTGGCGAGTGCTCAAACCCACAGCTAGGGACTACACGTACTACTCACCCGCACATTCCTCATACAGTCGGATAGATTACTTTCTGACCTCACAAAAACTTCTAGATTTTACCCCGGAGGCCACTATAGGCCTGTCACTGTGGTCAGACCACGCCCGATCCATTTGACATTAGGATCTATCCCCCCACATAGATCGAGGTTCACGTGGAGGTTGAATGATAATCTGCTAGCAGACCCTCTCTGCACCCAGGACATTAGTGTAGGTATACGAGATTTTATAAAGAACCACGCCTCAGACGACATGAATCCCCTCATTAAGTGGGAAGCGCTTAAGTGTGTACTACGGGGGGATATTCATTCAACACGGTGCCCGCCTCAAACGGGCACGCACTTCCGAGGTCTCCCGCCTCCTGTCTCAAATTGCGGATCTAGTGGGCTCCCATAGAGGGCTCCCATAAACGCACCCTGGATCCCCAAACACACATCAAACTTTTAAACGCTAGGAGGGATCTCCTGCACATCTTTGCAGAGCGTTCTTTGGTGGCAAGAGATAGGGGGCGCTTCACCCACTACTCCCAAGCCAACAAGTGTGGTAAGCACTTGGCCCAGGTCCTGCATCCCAGAAGGGCGCGTCAAGATATCCCCTTCCTCCATTCCCCTAAAAAGGGCAAAATTCATACCAATTCGGAGATAGCTGATGAATTCAGAAAGTATTACTCATCCCTGTACAACTTACCCCCCCAGCACGCAATACCCCCCAGGAGCTGACCTCATATATTCAAGAAACCGCTCTCCCGAGCCTCTCTGGACCGGAGAGTGCGGACCTGGAAGCCCCATTCCTACGGGCCATAGCAACCTTAAAAAATGGAAAGAGCCCAGGCCCGGATGGCTTTACCACACGGTTCTACAAATTGTTCGCTCAGCAGTTGGTACCTCTCTTATCACAGGCGTTTAATGCAATTGACGAGATACATTTGCCTTCACCAAACCTCCTGCAAGCTCAGATAGTAGTTATTCCCAAGCCAAGTAAAGACCCCTCCCAATGCCCCAATTACAGGCCGATTTCCCTTCTAATCTAGATTTAAAATTATTTACAAAACTCTTAGCGAATCGCTTGTCCCTGCTGCTACCGTCCCTGATACACACTGACCAGGTGGGCTTTGTCCCTGGGCGAGAAGCTAGGGACAACACCACCAAAAGCCTCCACCTTATCACCCATGCACAACGTCAACGTATTCCGTCCTGCCTTCTCTCTTTCGATGCAGAGAAGGCTTTCGATAGGGTTGATTGGTCTTTCTTGCGTGGCACCCTATCTCAAATAGGCCTAGGCGTGAAAATGCTTGCTCGTATAATGGCCCTATACTCTACCCCGACAGCAACAGTTATGGTAAATGGGACTCAATCGGAGACTCTCTCTATAGCCAATGGTACCAGGCAGGGATGTCCCCTGTCACCACTCCTGTTCGCATTAGTCATTGAGCACTTGGCTCAGGCGCTTCGTGCCAACCCAGACATACACGGTATACATACAGCCACATCACACAACAAACTCTCTCTGTATGCAGACGACCTCCTCTTGTACGTCACTCAGCTGCACATTATTATCCCCTGCATTCTGAAGGAAATACAAATATTTGGTCAATTTAGTAATTACAAACTAAATCTCTCTAAAACGTAGGCCTTGAACATCTCCTTGCCTCAATCTACCTTCCAGGCCCTTAGGTCTAACTTCCCTTTTCAATGGCAAACCAAGGCGATTTCCTACTTAGGTACAGCACTCCCATCCCGTATCTCTGGTATCTACGCCCAAAATTTTGGCCCGCTCCTCACGACACTAAGACGCTTAACAGAGCAAAGATATGATCTGCCCCTGTCCTGGTTTGGGCGTATGGACGTTCTGAAAATGGACGTACTCCCTAAATTGCTCTATTTGTTTCAGGCCTTACCAGTCACACTTCCCCCCGCTTTCTTCCGCTCACTACGATCACTAGCCATTCGTTTTGTGTGGCATGGAAGCCATCCCAGACTGAAACATAAGCTTCTCTGTTACCCGAAAGCCAGGGGGCGTGCGGGACTGCCAGATTTCGAATCCTATCATTCGGCAGCGGTGATATCGCGCACCCTGGAGTGGTTCAGGCGCCCCTTTGCTAAGGCAGCCTTAGTGGTGGAGCAGGACTTGGCTCCGGTAGACTTGCGGGCCTTGCTATGGGGCTATGGTCAAATATATAGATCCCTTCCGGCCCTCTCCCCACTGACAGCAGACGCGCTAACGATCTGGTACCGCCTTAGAAATAGGGCTTCACTTTCCTCGGACCCTGGCCCCCTTACTTCCTTATTTGATAACCCTGCTCTCCCGGAAGGCAGAGATGTACTTACCTTGGACATCTATTCAAGACACACTTGCCAACGGCGAAGCAATTCATACATAACACAGAGGGTACGTTCGTGTCGAACCCCACTTCCACCTCGCCTAGATTGTCCTGGTTGACGAGATATCATATTGCATCATTCTGTATGTCCCTATCCAATTCTCACCAGATACATAGGCCCCTGACCGACTTTGAGCAACTGTGCACTTGCCTTGAGAACCCTCGCCACACATCAGCGGTATATAAACAGATCATAAATAATTCACACAGTCTCCCGCCTACCTTTACTAGGGTTTGGTCTCGGGAGTTGGGGACGGATATACCAGAGGAGGACTGGCGTAAAGCCTTTTTCTTTACTCACAAATCTTCTATATCAAGTTACGTCCAGGAAAAGAACTTTAAAATCTTGTCAAGGTGGTACCGAGTCCCAACCACAATAAAGCATATGTTCCCGTCCGCGACAGATGTATGTGGGCGATGTCAGTCGGAGAGGGGCACGTATCTGCATATTTGGTGGGAGTGCTCTAGCATCCGTCCCTTTTGGGAACACATTTTCCAGGTTTACACAGATATTTATGAGGAGTCCCTTGCATCATCCCCATTAGTGGCTATATTATCCATACTCCCAGACTCAATCAAATCACACAAGACTGGTCTTCTTAAGTTTTTCCTATGCGCTGGGAGACAATTAATCACTCGACTTTGGAAGACCACTTCCCCACCAACCCTCGTAGAATGGGTAGGTGAAATAAATGATTTAATCCTGATGGAGGAGATGCGGGCAAAGGAGTTAGATAAACTAGATAAGTTTAAAGTCAACTGGGAGATTTGGAGACACTATTCTTCATCGGCGAAACTGAAAAATAGGATATCCCAATAAGGATATATAGATCTCTAAGGAGGCCACCTCACCCCCCCCCCCCCAATGCCAGTCTTGCCTCCGCCTTGTCTCCCTCGAGCCCCTCTTCTTCCCCATCTTAGGACAATATTGGTTCCCTTTACCTGTCTAAAGCTACCCGCTGTGTCCACACCCCCTCTATACCCCCTACCTCCTCTTGTTCCTCTCTCTCTTTTGTTGACCCCTATTTTACTACCTTTATCTCTTTGCATCTTAATCCCCTATGTGTTCTATTCCATTTCTTTCATTTCCATTTCTTCTACTCTAGCTTCTATGTGAGCAGACAGGTCCTGGATTTAGAAGGATCCATAGTTGCCCGTCATCATGTTGCCGCCCCACGGCTGTGGACTGGGGTGCCTCCCGCCCTTCCGGGCACAGATATGTTCCCCCAGGGGTGCCTGGTAGGGCGGCCACCTCGGCTCCCATTGGGGAAGCCACTTGAACATGAGAGAATGAGCTATAACATCCTCAGCTCACGGGACCTATATCCCGGTCTTGATAGGTCATCCTCGTTGTACCGTATTAGTAATGTTTATTGATAACTCATAGGTAACGAATGATGGACATTGAATGTTACACTTTTATGTTACACGGTCATATGCCCCTGCTGGGACTCTGTGTTTTCTTTTTTCTTTTTATTATTGTCTGTTGTATCTCATGGCATATCCCTATGTCATTCTTGTGATTGCATGATGAGAAATCCTGTCTGTTCATTGTAAAACAATAAACATATTCAAACATAAAATACAAATCCAAAAAAAAATATAAAAAAACATTTTTTTTCATCGGTTTTGGCCGATTTATATTCTTCCTCATATTTGTGATAAAAAAATCGCAATCAGCGTTTATTGATTGGTTTGCACAAAAGTGGTCGCGTTTACGGATGATGAGAATTAATTTCTGGGGTTTTTATTTTTTACTAGTAATGGCGGCGATCTGCGATTTTTAGCGGTACTGCGATATTTCAGCGGACATGTCGGACCATTTTGACACTTTTTTGGGACCATTGGCATTTATACAGTGATCAGTGCTATAAAAATGCACTGATTACTGTGTAAATGCCATTGGCAGTGAAGGGGTTAACCTGCAGGGGGCGCTCTAAGGGTTAACTGTGTTCCCTGGGAGTGTTCTAACTGTGGGGGGACTGCCCTAGCTGGGGAAGGGAAGCAATCACAGCTTCCATGTAGAGGAAGGCTGTGATCACAACCCTTCCCCCTCTCACAGAATGGAGGTCCATGTTTACTTACACGGACCTCCGTTCTTTCACTCCGGGGGGGCATCGCGGGTGGCCGGCGGAGATCGACTCCGCCGCACCCGCTCACTGGGCTCGATCTCGCAGCCGCCGTCATATGACGGCGATCCGCGTTACAGAGCCACTCTGTTGCCGTCAAATGCTGATCAGTCGTCGGCAAGAGGTTAAGCCACAGGCATAAGAACCTGTCGTGTGTAACCAAGTCTTGTTAAAAGAAGTGGATGAAAAAAGGCTGGGGGAGAGAAGACCACCCAGAGTGGCGGCACTTCTACTGGAAAACCTGCAGCCTCTCTTAATAATAACATCAAGATCCCTGTCAGTTGATAGAACGGGAAGATGCTTACGGATGATGTTAATAACCTTATTGTACTCATAGGAATATGTGGTAACAAAAGTAATAGAACTATCTTTGGTCTCTTTGGCTACACTGCCCTTTCCTGCCCCAAAGGAATTTGATAAGTTTCGATTGAAATTTCTTGAGATGAGCACTGGGAATGGGGATAAGCAGTGATCTGAAGAGGTAGAGGATGCGAGGTAAAAGGGTAATTTTTGCCGAATTAACCCTACCCAACCATGAAAGTTTCATTTTGTCCCAGGAGGTCATGTCATCATCTAACATATGGAAATAGCGGAGGATAATTTAAGTAGAGTTGATCTATGATCTGTGAGCCTGGCTACCCCACTGGACTTGTGGATATCTGCCTGCATCTGACCCCGGCTTGTTTTTACAACTACCTGCTTGTCTGCTCCCTTTGTACTTCTGCTGGCAGCACGTTGCCAACCTTGCCTGTACCCGACCATCCATTTGCCTGATCCCGCTGTACCGCACCGTTTGCCAGTTGCCGACCCGGACTGAACCACTACTCTCCCGTTTGCACGAGCTCCAGTGGACTTCTGCTTACCATCTGAAGGTTGTGCAGCCCTTGTGCCCCCCTGTACTCTGGAGCTCCCTGTCTACACTATCAGGGGTTCTCAAACCAGGGCCGCAAGAGAGGTTGCCCCCGCATAAGCCAGACTCTACCACCAGGTACGTGACAGCCATTATTTTAGTCAATATTTTCAGGTCATTGCTGATCAATAACATTGAAACTCTTGGGGACTATCACATCTGTCCCTCGAGGTCTCATGTCCCCCCGTGTTCCCGACGTGTTGGAAGTCTACCATTCGTCTTCAGGTGACCTCGAGCACGTTTGCCCTCTCATCACCAAGTCAGGCCCAGCCGTTGACCGTTTGCCACGCCATGTCGCCCTAGTCCGTTTACCTACCAGCCCATGTCCGTTCCAAC
>BLSH010352809.1:187801-204898 GCA_018402905.1 Glandirana rugosa | reverse complement strand
AGTAATGGCGGCGATCTGCGATTTTTATCGGGACTTTGATATTGGGGGGGACATGTCGGACATTTTTGACACATTTTTGGGACCAATGACATTTATACAGCGATCAGAAATTTAAATGTCCACTGATTACTGTATAAATGTCATTGGCAGTGAAGGGGTTAACCAGCAGGGGGCAGTGAAGGGGTTAACAATGTTCCCTGGGTGTGTTCTAACTGTGGGGGGGCAGGGCTGGCCGGGACATAACAGATCTAACTGATCCCAGTGACAGGGATCAGTAGATCTGGTATGTCCCCTGTCACAGAACGGGGAACCGCCGTGTTTACAACGGCGGTTCCCCGTTCTGAGGCTCCTGAAGGAGATCGGCGGGTCCGGGCGGACATCGAGTCCGCCGGAGGCACGGGCACGCGCGCGCAGCGTGCGGCGCGCGCGTGCGCGCGCCGCTGCTGCCACTAGGGGGCGCGCGAGGAGCGCGCACAGGGGGCGACGTCCATGGACGTCGTCCCGGCATTCCAGATCCGCGCTGGAGCCGTACTATGGCAATAGCGCGGATCTGGAGTGGTTAATCTATTAGGTGAGTCCCATTGAATATGGGAATCTTCCCCCTCCTTTTTACCTCACTGTCTTTTCTTTTCATGCTATACTCTAGGTATGGTCGCACCTCCTCTTCCCCACATACCACCATATTCAAGAACTACTCCCCCCCCCTTTTCCCTTTTTGTACCCTTGTTTCCTTTCCTTTTTACTTCTTCTCCCCCCCCCCTTCTTTCTTCTTCCTAGCGATTTGTGCTTTTCACTCCTCCCTGTCCTATTCCCTCCCCCCTTTTTTTCCCCTCTGGTCTTCCCCGTTTTTTATCTTCTTCCCTCTTTTACTTTTCTCCCTATTCATTTTTTCTTATCCTTCTTCTTTTCTTCCGTTCTCCTCACTTAATCACTACACCCTTTTATTGTGCTTTCCCCTACTATTACACTCACTCACGTGGTGCTCCTCCAGTATATACGCCCTAATACACGTCTTGATCCTTATTAACCTTTGTATACACAGTTACTGCAATCTTTTTATTCCCTGTGTCCACCATGGGGGGAAACGCCCCACAGACGTTTGCTGCAGCAACTTTTGAGGACTAATTCGCTAGGGTAAGCATATGTGAGAATCCAATGTTTTTCCAGCTTCTGAAATATTGATATTTCAAAGACATTGTATATCACATGACTCATTACATTCTACTGCCTTACCCTCAGATCTCGTTTTTCTACTCTCCTGAAGAGGCGGCTGTGTCTGCAAAACCGGTAGAGAAAGAAATTGGACATCTCTGTTAGGCCTTCGACCAGCATCGGAGAGCCCAAACCTCTGTCCACATAATTTTCCCCTGTTTCCAGGGGCTGTAACTATTAATTCCTTTTTTCTTGCTTTTGTATGTAATATGTATTGTTTGTTTTGATTGTAAATTTTGTGATTTAATAAATGATATACTTTTTACAATTTTGTGTATTCTCTGAGTGCTGAGATAGTCTATGTTTTAAGTAATTCAGGTAATGGTCTGCAACTGGGGCAGTCCAAACTGCTCCACCATTGCTAGTATAGTGTCTGCACAGATCAGTATCTTGATTATGAACAGAGCTATACTAGTATCCCCATTAGTATAATGTCCCCAAAAATGCAGCATTAGCAGGATCAGCCTTGATTACTGTCAGCGCTTGCATTTATTCCCCTCATTCCAACAAGTGCAGTGTCAGTATAAATTTTCTGATCACTACCCCCTCTGATACATTGTCCTCAAAACCACAGTGTTAGGGAAATCAGGCCTGATCTCTGCTAACACTAGTAGTTCACTTTATTTCTAGTGTACAAGCAGTCCCTGATTGCTAGCCAGGAGCTCTTTATATAGTCACCACTGAGTACCTCTAAATTTACTGCCAAAAATGTCCCAAAAATTAACACCAGTGAGGAGGCCTACAGAATTCTGAGCAGTGAATGATGAGAGTGAAGGGGAAGCCTCACTGTCAAAATCTGGCTCAGAATATGAATCTGTAGACAGCAGTGGCACCCTGACAGCTAGCTTAGACGATGGAGAAGAGGTCCCTGCTAAAACCAGACATACCCGACCTGAAATGCTAGAAATGTATGGTTATGCTCATATGCAGCAGGGCACAAGTACTAGCACTGCGCTACCTTTTGGTGATCTGGCAAGCACCAGCAACATGGTACATCCTGGCCTTTTGGACCCCAGTGCTGCAGTATCTCATGGTGAAGTGATAGCACCAGCAGTGCAGTACAAGCACGTGAGGTGGCTAGAACTCATAGCGTTATGCAACCACAGCCACCAAGAATTTGAGCACAGGCCCATAGAGCCCATAGTAACCTTCAAGAGGTGCTTGCAAATTCTAATTGGCTGCCCCCCATATTCAGCAGCACCCGTTATTCCCCCATTTACAGCCCAGCCTGGGGTTCAGGTGGAAACAGCCAGATTAAGAACACCCCCTAGATTTTTTTAAGCAGTTTTTCACCAAATACCTCTAAAACTTGATTGTGGACCAAATCAATTTGTATGCCCAACAGTATATCACCTTCAACCCAAATTCAAACCTTGCCAGGCTATTTGAGTGGAAAACTATCATGGTTTTTGAAATGAATTTTTTTGGGCCTAATCCTTAACAAGGGCATTACTAAAAAGAATGCATTACAGTCATATTGGTCCACAAACCTGATTCATCACATACCCATGTTTTCTGCTGCAATGGCCGGGAAAAGATATGAGACAATATTGCGTTTTATGCATTTCAGTGACAATACTCTCTGTCATCCCAGGAGTGACCCTAACTATGATTGGCTTTGATACCTCTCTCAGAAATTTGCAGATATGTATATGCCCCAACAAAACAACTGCATAGTCGAGTCCCTTGTACGTTTTACTAGCAACCTTGCAGTTAAGCAACATCTTCCCAGCAAATACTTGGTCATGCCGTTTGGACTGTGCAACGCCCCGGCCACCTTTCAACATCTGGTCAACGATGTTTTCTGGGACTTCCTTGACTTATTCATAGTGGTATATCTGGACGATATCCTCATATTCTCCACGTCCCTGAAAGAGCACCGTAGACATGTGAAAAGCATACTGAGCCACCTTCGCCAGCATGGACTTTTTGATAAGCCTGAGAAGTGAGCATTTGAGTGCTCTAGTATCTTTTTCTTGGGCTTCATCCTCTCCGTGTCTGGTATCACCATGGACACCCAGAAGGTCTCTGCTATTGTGGAGTGGCCAGCGCCTACTGACAGAAAAGCGGTTCAGCGCTTTGTTGGCTTCGCCAATTTCTATAGAAAATTTATTAAGGGGTTCTCAGCGGCCATCGCCCCATCACCCAGCTCACTAAGCAGAACACGCGTTTTCTATGGTCTTCTGAAGCCTAGGCAGCATTCCAACTATTCAAGTGACTCTTCACCTCTGCACCAGTTCTAAGACATCTGGATCCTACCCTACCCTACATTTTGGAAGTGGACGCATCTAAAACGGCGGTGGGAGCGGTACTTTCTCAGAGGCAGGGGCCTAAAGCCGCTCTGCACCCCATTGCCTTCTTCTCCCAGAAGTTGACCCCTCCGGAAAGAAACTATGATGTGGGAGACAGGGAATTGCTGACTATCAAAGCTGCCCTGCAGGAATGGTGGTATCTGTTGGAGGGAGCCACGCATCCAGTTCTTGTGTACACCGATCACAAGAACTTAGAATACCTGCGTACCGCCAAGAGACTCAAGCCCCGCCAGGCCCACTGGGCCCTATTCTTCTCATGATTCCAGCTCCACATCACGTACAGGCCTGGGTCAAAAAATATGAAACTGGACTCTCTCCAGGATGTTTCACAAGACAGGGGAGACTTCTCCACCAGACACGATCCTCTCGTCCCAGAGCTTCTTATTAACCCAGGAGGACCTCCTCTCTCAAATTAGATGGTCCCTTGCCAGGTCCTCTGGCCCTCAGGACCCCAGGCTGACTCAGCATGATGGCTTGTGGTGGCTCTGTGCAAAAATTTTTGTCCCTGAAGAACAATGCCTGGCAGTCCTGGAGCTATGCCATGATAATAAATTAGCAGGACATACGGTGGCCGTAAGACTGCGGAACTACTTGCACGCACCTTCTGGAGGCCTTGGGTTGACAAGGACGGTAGGGAATATGTCAAGGCCGCCCCACCTGTGGTCGCAACAAGGTCAATAGGACTAAGACCTGGGGGTTGCTAAATCCACTACCTGTCCCGGAGCGGCCATGGTTGCATGTGTCTATGGATTTTATAGTGGAATTGCCCCATCTTCAGGTTTCTCCACCATCTTTGTGGTAGTAGACCGTCTTACCAAGATGGCACATTTCATCCCCATGAAGGGTACTCCTATGGCTATCCAAACTGCAGAAACCTTCATCAGGGAGATTGTCCGCCTCCACGGGATCCCGGCCAACATCATATCTATGGGAGTGCAGTTCACCTCTCGGGAGGACCCTCTGCTCTCTGTTGGGAATTGAGTTGGCGTTCTCCTCCACTTATCATCACCAGACCAATGGCCACATGGAGAGAACGAACCAAACATTAGAACAATATCTCAGGTGTTATTCTTTGTTCTCTCAGGACGACTGGGCCTCCCTGCTGCCAGTAGCCAAGTTCGCCTACAACAACGCAGTTCATTCAGCCCTAAATCAGTCGCCATTCTGGGCGTACCTCGGCTACCATCCCTCCTTCTTGCCTGACCTGGTCCCAGAAAGCACAGTGCCTGCTGTTCAGGACCTGGCTGTCTTCCTGGTGGAAAACAACAAGCTTCTGCGGGAGACACTATCCCGGTCGCAGGAATCTAGTAAGCGAGCCTTTGACAAGGGGAGGGGAGGGGAGCTGGACCTGCAGCTGGGCGACCAAGCTTGGTTAGCTACTAAGAACTTAAAACTGTCCTGCCCCTCAGAGAAGCTGGGACCAAAATTCATTGGCCCCTTCACTGTCAAGAAAAAGATCAACAGGGTGGTGTATGAGTTGAGCCTCCCTTTTCTCTTTGGGTACACTCGGTGTTTCATGGCTGAAACCAGTAACCGAGGACTACTTTCCAGGGAGGAGATCGGCCCCACCTGAGCCAAGTACTGTGGATGGCGAGGAAGAATACGAGATCAAGGCAAATCTCGACTGCAGAGTGAGAAGGGGTGTGACACAGTTCTTGATCAAGTGGAGGTGGTACGGACCTGAAGAGAACTCTTGGGAACCTGAGGAACACATCCATGCCAAGGAACATGTCAGGACTTTCTGGAGGAATCACCCCGAACTAAAGGCTCGGCTGGGCATCCGGAGGCTGCCCCTTGGGGGGTAATGTTAGGAGAAATCCTGCACCAAATGGACTTTCTAGCGCTATTTGTGTGTTTGCGCACGTGCACACTCACGCCTGTGCACGCGCACGTGCCGGAAGCAGTGCCGAACGGCTCTATTTCAACCAAACGCACCCTGAAGCAAGTGCTGTCTGATCTACAGCATTTAGTATGTGTTCCTGAGCAACCTGTATCTGATTATGTGTTCCTGTGACCCGGTTTGCCTGACCCTGCTGTTTTCTGCCTGCACTGACCCCCGGCCTGTACGACCACGCTTCCTGTGCACGAGTGCACCAACGGACTTCCTACCAACACCAGTGACCCAGTCCGACCCTCGTGCCATCCTGCACTCCCGAGCCACCTGTCTACTCTACCAGGGGTTCCCGAGTCAGGGTCGTAAAGGAGGTTGCCTACTGCATAAGCCAGACTCTTCCGCCAGGTACGTGACACTATATATTTATTTAAATTGGCTATATACAATGCTATTGTTATGTACAAAGCTACTGGAAGAACTGGATCCTTCCTTAAATTTCAGAAAGCGATCATTACAGCCCTTTTGTATCCAGAAAGCACAAAGGGCAAATCCAAATGTAGTTACCCAGTTGCTTGAGGGGCATTTTTGAGATGTCCTCCCAGCTAGGCCAGCACAAATGACACCCCAAAAAAGATGTTGTGTCTGTAGTAAATGCAGAATGAGGTGGGACACCTGGTTTTCTTGTCACTCCTGTCCTGGCCAACCTAGCTTCTGCATCAATCACTGCTTCCATTGTCTAGGGTATAGCACTGCACACAATTCTGGGTCATTAAAGATGTTGCATAATCAGGAAACTGTCTGTCACATTTTGAAAGATCCTACAATCAAAGGTTATGGTTCTGCTCTCAGAATACATATGGCAATGCCTGCAGCACAGCAGGGATATATTTCTTCATCTGCAGATTAAAAAAAATCTATACACCCAGCACTAGGAGTGTAGGGTAGTCAGCAGGTGGTAGTTCCTATGCTTCAGCTTATACTGTTTTCATTTTTTTCTTTGCCAGAGATGTCTTCACCCACATTGATCCATTCAAATGGAGGAATCTGAACGAAAAAAAGAACATTACTAGAGTTGAGCGAACACCTGGATGTTCGGGTTCTGCAGGTTCGGCCAAACTTCGGAAAAAAATTTTGGTTTCGGCACTGAACTTGACCCGAACTTAACCCCGAACCCCATTGAAGTCAATGGTGACTCGAACTTTTGGGCACAAAAATGGCTCTAAAAATGTAATGGAAAGGGCTAGAGGGCTGCATAGGAAGCAAAATGGGGGTAAGGGTAGGACAAGTGCCCTGCAAACAAATGTTGATAGGGAATTAACTTAAAATCACATAAAAAAAATAAAAAAATGGAGGAGGAGGTGGATGGAAGTGGATGTGGAGTAGGAGGTTGAGGAGGCAGTGACCGTGGCAGTGTAGGTGGGAGTGGCGGTGGAGGAGGTAGCCAACACTGTTTTTTGTTTGTTTGGGTTTTTTTTCTAATTCGGGTAGCCCCCAAAATATTGAGACATATTAAAAAAAAAGGATATGTTCACTTAAGTATACCAATGGCTGTGTGAGGCTGGTATAAATGGCTATTCTGAACAAGATACAGACAAGTCTTGTGGGATCCATGCCTGGTTCATTTTAATAAACGTTAGCTTGTCCACGTTGGCTGTGGAGAGGCAGCTGCGCTTGTCTGTGATAACGCCCCCTGCCGTGCTGAACACACGTTCAGACAATGCACTGGCAGCAGGGCAGGCCAGCACCTCCAAGGCATAAAGGGCAAGCTCAGGCCATTTGTCCAATTTGGAGACCCAGAAGTTGAATGGGGCAGACCTATCAGTCAGTACGTGTAGGCGTGTGCGCACATATTGTCCCACCATGTTGCTGAAATGCTGCCTCCTGCTAAGACGTTCCCTATCATCTGGTGGTGCTGTTTGTGGTGGCGTGCTGCTGACAAAGCTTTTCCACATTTCGGGAATGCTAACCCTGCCGTCTGAGATGCTGGCGGTGCCACAGCTGTGTTGGTGACCTCTTCCTCCTCCTCCTCCTCCTCTGCCTTCGCCTTGTGCTTCCACTGACTCCCCTGTGTCATTTGGGAATGCCCTCAGCAGCACGTCTACCAGTGTGCGCTTCCGATCACGCTCCAGTGAGGGAATTAAGGACGGCACGTTGTCCTTGTTACGGGGATCCAGCAGAGTGGCCACCCAGTAATCAGCACAAGTTACAATGTGGGCAACTCGGCTGTCGTTGCGCAGGTACTGCAGCATGTAGTCGCTCATGTGTACCAGGCTGCCCAGAGGCAAAGACAAGCTGTCCTCTGTGGGAGGTGTATCATCTGTGTCCTCCGTATCCCCCCAGCCACGCTCCAGTGATGCCCATGAGCTGCGTTGGGTGCCACCCTGCTGTGAACACGGTTCCTCCTCCTCATCATCATCATCCTCGTCCTCCTCATCCTCCAGAACTGTGCCCTGGCTTGAAATTTTTTTCCTGGCCTATGCTGGTGCAGGAACCCACCCTCCGAGCCACTTGTGAATGAGTGGCCTGATAACCGTGGAAATGACCCCTCTTCCTCCTCCTCCTGTGCCACATCCTCTTCCATCATCGCCTGAAGTGTTTTTCCAAGGAGACATAGAAGTGGCATAGTAACGCTGAGAACAGTGTCATCAGCACTGGCCATGTTGGTGGAGTACTCGAAACACTGCAATATGGTACACAGGTCTCGCATGGAGGCCCACTCGTTGCTGGTGAAGTGGTGCTGTTCCGCAGAGCGACTGACCGTACATGCTGCAGCTGAAACTCCACTATTGCCTGCTGCTGCTCGCACAGTCTCTCCAGCATGTGCAAGGTGGAGTTCCACCTTGTGGGCACGTCGCATAGGAGGCTGTGAGCGGGAAGGCCGAAGTTCCACTGCAGCGCAGACAGGCGAGCAGCAGCAGTGTGAGAACGCCGAAAGCGCGCACAGACGGCCCACACTTTCTGCAGCAGCTCTGACATATCTGGGTAGTTTTTTAGAAATGTCTGCACCACCAAATTCAGCACATGCGCCAGGCAAGGGATGTGCATCAAACTGGCTAGGCCCAGAGCTGCTATGAAATTTCGCCCATTATCACACACCACCAGGCCGGGCTTGAGGTTTAACGGCAACAACCACTCATCGGTCTGTTGTTCAATGCCCGTCCACAGCTCCTGCGCAGTGTGGGGTTCATCCTGCAAACATATCAGTTTTTAAACAGCCTGCTGTCGTTTCCCCCTGGATGTGCTGAAGTTGGTGGTGAAGGTGTTACGCTGACCGGATGAGAAGGTGGTAGAGGAGGAGGAAGCAGAGTAGGAGGAGGAGGCAACAGGAGGCCAAGAGAAATGCCCTGCAATCTTCGGAGGCGGAAGGACATGCGCCAAACTGCTGGCCACCTCAGGCCCACCCGCCACTACATTTGCCCAGTGTGCAGTTAGCGAGATATAGCGTCCCTGCCCATGCTTACTGGTCCACGTATCAGTGGCTATGTTGACCTTGCCACAGATGGCGTTGCGCAGTGCACACTTGATCTTGTCCTCGACTTGTTTGTGCAGGGAAGGGATCGCCTGGAAAAGTAGTGGCGGCTGGGAAGCACGTACTGTGGGACAGCCACCACCATCAGGTTTTTAAAACTGTCCGTGTCCACCAGACGGAACGACAGCATTTCAAAGGCCAGGAATTTTGAAATGCTGGCATTCAGGGCCAGGGACCGCGAGTGGGTAGGGGGGTACTTCCTCTTTCTCTCCAGTGTTTGGGAGATGGAGAGCTGTAAGCTTCCATGGGACCATGGTGTAGACATGCTTGGGGACGGTGGTGGACATGGTGGCGTTGCTGTCACATCGTCTGTTTGCTGGGTGGCAGGTGACACTGGCACTGTAGAGGTGGAGGAAGAGGCCGAGGCAGCAGCAGAAGAGGAAGCAGGAGGAGCCCCAGACCTTTTTTGGATTTTGAGGTACTTATTCCACTGTAGCTTGTGCTTTGCATGTAGATGCCTGGTCATGCAGGTTGTGCTCAGGTTTAGAACATTTATGCCTCGTTTCAGGCTCTGATTGCACAGCGTGCAAACCCCTTGTGTCTTGTCGTCAGCACATTGTCTGAAGAACTGCCACGCCAGGGAGCGCCTTTGAGCTGCCTTTGGTGTGCTAGGTCCCTGGGTGCGGTTGGTAGTAGCAGGCGTACTGTCTAGGGGACGGTCGCTCCGCTTTTGCAATCTGCTTCCTCTTTTGCTGTGCTGGTGCCTCTGTGCGACCACCACCTCTTCCTCCAAACTGCGCATGTTACGCGCATGACCTTCATTCCATGTGGGATCTAGGACCTCATCATCCTCCACATCATCTTCCACCCACTCTTCACCACTGCCCTCCTTGTCAGTCTGCACACTGTACAAAGCCTCAGCAGTTGGCACCTGTGTTTCGTCATCATCAGAGATGTGCTGTGGTGGTGTTTCCATGTCCTCATCCTGCAACAGAAGTGGTTGGGCATCGGTGCACTCAATGTCTTCCACTTCTGCGGCAGGGCTATGTGGATGGCCCACGGAATGCACACCAGCAGAGTCATCAAAAAGCATAAGAGACTGCTGCATGACTTGGGGCTCAGACTGCTTGGCTGATTTACAAGGGGCTGAGGTGAAAGACAGATGGCCATGGGGTTCAGGTTCCAACTCTGAGCTTTCAGCAAGGGACCGGGTGGGAGAAAATGTGAAGGAACTGGAGGCATTGTCAGCCACCCAATCTACTATCGCCTGTACTTGTTCTGGCCTCACCATTCGTGGAGCGGCATTCGGGCCTACAATATAACTTTGAAGGTTCTGTCGGCTACTCGCACCTGAGGAAGGTGTTTCACTTGTGCGTGTAGCTGGCACAGATCGACCACGTCCTCTGATGGAACAGGAGCTTCACCAACACCAGCAGCACCACGACCACGTCCCTTATTTGACGCTCTCCTCATTCGAGACACAAATGTACATTTAGCACAAATTTAGATTTAATTTTGTGCAAGAAATGCACAGCAAGGTGCAAATGCACTGTGTAGCACTATTTATTAATAATAAAAAAAAGAATAATAAATTATTTTTTAATTTTTGTAAAACAACAATGTAGACGCACTTTTTTTTTGTGCAAGAAATGCACATCAAAGGTGCAAATGTACTATGTAGCACTATTTATTAATATAATAATAAAAAACATATATATTCTTTTTTTTTTTTTTTTAAACCAGCAATGTAGACGCAGCAGGATCCTCTCCCTATACCAGTATGAGAAGATTTTAGAACAATAATCTGTCTCTCACAGCAGCAGCAGCAGGAACCTTTCCTTATAGCAGTATGAGATGATTTTAGAACACTGATCTATCCCTCACAGCTGCAGCAGGAACCTCTCCTTATAGCAGTATGAGATGATTTTAGAACACTAATCTATCCCTCACAGCAGCAGCAGGAACCTCTCCCTATAGCAGTATGAGATGATTTTAGAACACTAATCTATCCCTCACACCAGCACCAGGAACCTCTCCCTATAGCAGTATGAGATGATTTTAGAACACTAATCTATCCCTCACAGCAGCAGCAGGAACCTCTCCCTGTAGCAGTGTGAGATGATTTTAGAATGCTAATCTTTCCCTCACACCAGCACCAGGAAGGAACCTCTCCCTATAGCAGTATGAGATGATTTTAGAACACAAATCTATCCCTCACACCAGCACCAGGAACCTCTCCCTATAGCAGTATGAGATGATTTTAGAATGCTAATCTATCCCTCACACCAGCACCAGGAACCTCTCCCTATACTAAGTATGAGATGATTTTTAGAAAGCTAATCTTTCCCTCACAGCGGCAGCAGCATCCTCTCCCTACACTAGTCTGAGAGCATGTGACATGCAGCGCTAGCTACGTGACTCCAGCTCATATCGAGTCTGGGTCACGTGATGCACTGGCCAATCACAGCCATGCCATTAATAGGCATGATTGTGATGGCTTCTAAGGGCAAACGAGTGAAACGCTTGTTGAATGGCTGCCCTGCAGCTATTCAAAAGGCGCGAAAATACCCGAACCCCGAACCAGAACCCAGACTTTTTCTCAAATGTCCGGGTTCGGGACACGTACACCCCAAAGTCCTGTACGAACCCGAACTTTACAGTTCGGGTTCGCTCAACTCTAAACATTACATGTATGACAAACATTAGAGGAGTGGGTGGACATGTGGCAGATGCTTCTCATGGTGGACACTTTTTCTGGCAGAGATTTTTTCATCCACATTGATGTAGGAATTGGTTCTAAAAAAGAGCATTACATGTATCCACAACATGAGTGTGGCAAACCCCTAACGGTGGCCATACACTAAATGTTTTTAGTAGCCCTAAACTGCCAGGACAGTGCAAACACCCTCCAAATAACCCCTTTTTGGAAAGTAGACACCCAAAGGTATTTACTGAGAGGCATGTTGAATCCATGGAAGATTTTATTGCCACATGTTTTTGAAAACCTTTTTCTTTTACACAAACTTGTCACTTTAACCACTTGACCACTGGGCACTTAAACCCCCTTAATAACAAAACAAATTTTCAGCTTTCAGTGCTCTCACATTTTGAATGGCATTTACTCAGTCATACAACACTGTACCCATATGATTTTTTGTGCTTGTTTTCACAGAAATAGAGCTTTCTTTTGGTGGTATTTAACCACTTCAATACTATGCACTTAGAACACTTTCCTACCAGACCCATTTTCAGCTTTCAGTGCTCTTGCGCTTTGAATGACAATTGTGCGGCCGTGCAACGATGTACCCAAACAATGTTTTTATCATTTTGTTCCCACAAATAGAGATTTCTTTTGGTGGTATTTGATCACCCCTGCGGTTTTTAGTTTTTGCGTTCAAAAAAAAAAAAAAAACCGAAAATTTTGAAAAAAAAAAAAAATTCTCGATTTCTGTTACAAAACTTTGTAAATAAGTACATTTTCTCCATCACTGATGGGCACTGATGAGGCTACACTGATGGCACTGATGTGGCAGTACTGATTGCCACTTATGAGGTGGCACTGATGATGAGGCACGTATATGCAGCAATGATGAGCACTGATAAGCAGCACTGACGGGCACTGATATGCAACACTGACGGGCAATGATATGCAGCACTGATGGGCACTGATAAGCGGCACTGATGGGCACTCATAGACGGCACTGATTGGCAATCATAGGCGGCACTGGGTACTGATAGGTGGCACTGATAGGTGGTCACTAGTAGGTGGCACTGGTGGGCACTGATATGTGGCACTGGTATGCACTGATAGGGGCACTGGAGGGCACTGGTGGGCATATGTACTGAAATTCCCTGGTGGTCTAGGGTGGCATCTGAATGGCACTGAGTGCCATTCATATTGGGCACTATGCCCCTTACCTGGTGGTCTAGGGTGGTCTCCCCGGTGGTCCAGATTGGCTCCCTGGTGGTCCCTGGTAGGCTCCCTGGTGGCCCTGGATGGGCATATTGCTGGTGGTCCCTGGGCAGGCTCCCTGGTGGTCTAGTGTGGCGATCCTAGGGGGGCTGTGCTGATAAATCATCACCACAAACCCACCCTGTCAGGAGAGCAGCAGATCGGCTCTCCACTACTCAGGTCTGCAGACCCGAGTATAGGAAAAGCCAATAAACACACTTTCCTGTGTTACACTGTGACCAGCCGTGACTGGTCACGGCTGATCACATGGTAAAGTGCTTCGGATGGAAGCACTTTACCGAGATCGGTAATGCGGGGGGTCAGACTAACCTCCCACACCACCAATCGCCGCGATGCGCGCCCCCCCCGGGTGCGCAGCAGCTTGTTATCCTGAGGATGTCATATGACGCCCAGTCAGGAAACTGAACCACTTCCCGGCTGTCATTCTTCATACGGCGGTCGGGAAGTGGTTAATCACCACTGGGTTTTTTATTTTTTGCGCTATAAATTAAAAAATACCGACAATTTTGTAGAAAAAATGTGTTTTTTTAGTTTCTGTTATAAAATTTTGCAAATTAGTAATTTTTCTTCATAAATTTTGGCCAAAATGTATACTGCTACATATCTTTGGTAAAAAAAAAACATAATCAGTGTATATTATTTGGTCTTTGTGAAAGTTATAGAGTCTACAAGCTACGGTGCCATTCACTGAAAATTGATCACACCTGATGTACTGACGGCCTATCTCATTTCTTGAGACACTAACAAGCCAGGACAGTACAAATACCCCACAAATTAGCCATTTTTAGAAAGTAGACAGTCCATAGTATTTAGTAAGAGTCATGGTGAGTTTTCTTTTTTTCCTACAATTCTTTGCACAATTAAGATTTGTTTTTTCTTTTTTTCACAAAATTGTTATATTACCAGGTTATTTCTCACACCCAGCATATGCATACCACAAATTACATCCCAAAACACATTGTACTCCTCCTCCTGAGTATGGTGATACCCCATGTGTGAGACTTTTACACAGATAGGTCCAACATTCAGGGAGCACCATCAGGCGTTCTAGGAGCATAAATTACACATCTCAGGTGAGTGCGCATGTGCGGGAGTGCCTGGATGTCTGCCTAGCCGGGAGCTCCGCACACTCGATGGTCATCGGCGCCCCTGGCTCCTTATAGAGCAACTCGGGACAGGCTACACAAGGACACCTCAGCACCCCAAGACCCCAGGCTGCTAAAGAGCGTACCGGGCGCTTCACTACACCGTGCCCCAAGCTCACCGGCCACTCAGTCACCAGTGAGGAGGAGTACCAATGACAGCCTCATTCACCACTTGAGTTGGTCGGTGGGTAAGGGGGTGAGAATACAAACACTTCCCAAGTGAGGAAGCATTGCAGGGAAACACTGGTCAGCCCATCTCGGCCTCCTACTTCTAAAATTTGGCGTCCGCCAGGTGGACCAAGATGGCCGCCAGAGAGGCCTTCTAAGAGCACATTCTTTCAGAAGGACACACAAGCTTACAGGGGACTTCTTTAAGCTGATTGCCAGAATATTCAGGGCCCCTTGGAGAAATAAGCACAGAAATCAAGCCACCGAGGTCCCGCTTGTTACTAGTACGTCCAGATTTTATCTCCACGCAGAAGAAGGGGATAAGTAGGAGGTGGAGGAAGGGACATCTTGGGAGATATCTGCCCAAAAATAAAAAGGGACATTACTCATTTGGCCCAGGCACCCTTTAACAGCATTGACTCCTCCGTGAATGCAGACCACGCCTGCCAGAAGGTCTCTCACGCAACTTTTTCTGGAGCCAACCAAGCCTCCCCCTCGGCTATGGCCTCAGGGGGGCTCTATCTCAAGCTATAGCCCAGGAGGCTCAATTAGAATCTAGACCTGTTATAGCCCCAGCCACTCTCACTCTCACTCTGGGGTCCAACCACACCTCGGTCCTTCCTCATTCTGTTTCTCCAGCCTCCACGGAGTCGCTGCTTCGCCACACGATGGAGGACTTTCCAGCCAGGCCGGTAGGCCACCTCTCTACTCAACCCGAGACCCCTACACTTAGTCCGATAACTCAAGACACCCCACTTAACACTGCAGACTTGTTTCTTAAATTTTCCAACTTATTGGAAAGAGGCCTGGCGAATACGGCCATGAAGATCACAGGAGACATCAAAGCAGGCTTTCACAATTTAGGCTCTAGAATGGAGGCAATTGAGGAAAAATGAGATATTACTATATCCAGAAC
The DNA here is from genome assembly GCA_018402905.1 of Glandirana rugosa. Taxonomy (NCBI): domain Eukaryota; kingdom Metazoa; phylum Chordata; class Amphibia; order Anura; family Ranidae; genus Glandirana; species Glandirana rugosa. The sequence continues at coordinate 189,869 of BLSH010352809.1, read as the reverse complement.
CAACCAAAACTCCTCTCAAATACAAGTCCTGCAAGAACAACTGGACACTGCCTTATCAAGAATCGACGATCTCGAAAACAGATCGAGATGTTACAACTTCAAGATTAGGGGCCTGCGGAGTCTATTATGGCAATCATACCCGCTGTCCAGGACCTGATTCCATCGCTAATTCCTAATGTACCGAAGCATAAGCTGGAGCTGGACAGAGCCCATAGAGCCCCCGGTTCTCCCAGGGACATAATAGTTAAGCCACATTTCTACACCATCAAAGAAGAGCTTATGAAAGTGTTTAGGTCCAACCCCAATATCTCGTATAGGGGACACCAAATACAAATATTTGCAGACTTGTACCCCACCACTATTCAAAAGCGGAGAGCCCTCAAATCGCTTTTACAAGTCCTCCAACAAAAAGATCTCAAATATTGGTGGACCTTCACGTTTGATGTTATATTTGCCCACAAAGGAAAGACCTTCTCTTTTTCAAGCCTCCAGGATGGGGAAAAAATTATTTTAAGTCTGAGACTCATTTCCCAAGAAGCTCCAATGGACACCGCTGACTCGGCTGGATCCATCGTGAAAAGACCTCTCCCTGAAAGCCCTGCCTCACCCCTCTGGACCAAATCACAGAGCAAGAAATCCAAAGACAATAGACCACCTTAATTTCCCACCTTGGGGTGTTTTGTTTGGGTTTTCCTCTTACTCTGCTTGTTGCCTATTTGCCCTGATTTAAGGGATAGGTTCTTTTTTGGACTCGTGTTACTGTTTACTAATCTTGATTTTTCAGTTACTCACTCGGATTCTGAAAGGCTCGGACAACCTTGGGTTTGGTATATACCTAGATTTCTCCTTTTGTTTTTAAACTGTTAAGGAACATTGTCTTTTAGCGTTTGCCCCATACTTGGGTTTATGCTTACGTTAGCTCAAAACGTAAGATTGTGAGCATTTACCCACCGGCCTGGAGCTTTAGGAGATATTCTCTAGCACAGACTGTTGGGTAATATGACATCCCATGGTTAGCATGTCTATCCATGTTTTAGTTGGTTATTGTGAAGAGCCAGGGATTGCCCTGACTGGGAGGGCCCCCTTGCGCCTCCATTTACCCCCGTTTTTTCAGCGGAGATCCCTGGGATAAGATGTCTGCCCGGGAAGGGACAGACAATTTCTTTCAAATAGTTTTTATTGGGTTTTCGATGCTCAAACATACATCTTACGCAGAAGATACAAACTTAGTTCAACATGTCCTATGTAACTATCAGCAATCTGATGTATCTCCACTCCAGTTAAAGCTTTATAGCTTACATATAGTAAGAAATATAAAGACGTCTGCTATACAAAAAAAGAAGCTTATGTTATAGCCCCCCCCCACCAGGTCAGCAGAGTGTATGCTTCCCAAAGTCCACTTGGATCTCAAGAGCCCCAACAGGATCTAGTTGCTCTCGAGGTCCGGGAGGACATATTTCTCACACCAGTCGAGGGACACTTTCCCACACTTCACACTTAACTTAAGCAAATTGTACCAATAAATTTATGCAAATGTATGTTATTTATTGTTAAAACTGTGTCCCAATCTCAGGGTAATATAATAGAAAGAGTATAGCGTTAATAAGAGAATAGAAGAAGAGTAAGGGGAGAAATAGAAAGAAAAGAAAGAGAAGTAAAGAGTGCCTTGCGTGTGCCTGAATTCATCATCCTGCGTTCCTGTTGCCCTTTATCTATGTTTAAGTACACCCCGTGTACCCGCCTGTCGAAAAGTAATCTGATTCTTCGATGAATTTGTATCTATTTCCCGTTGTCCTTGCGTCCTACTACTTAAGTCCGTGTGCGTTCCGTGAGAAATGAAGAGAAAGAAAAGAAAGATAAAGAGGGGAATGAGAAGAAGATAAGAGAATAATTGCGATATGAGAAAGATAATATAATGGGACTCTAACCCTGTGTCAAAATTGTTATTTATTGTATGTAAACGTATTTAAATAACCATGTTAAACGAATTCAATTCACACTTCACACCCTTTCACAGGGAGCTGACCACACTCTTTATACAGGAGGGCCTGGAGCTCTCGTCGATCTA
>BLSH010352809.1:157855-168362 GCA_018402905.1 Glandirana rugosa | reverse complement strand
GCACAAGTGAAACACCCTTCTCAGGTGCGAGTAGCCGACAGAACCTTCAACATTATATGGTGGCCTGAATGACGCTTAACGTATGGTGAGGCCATAACAAGTACAGGTAATAGTAGATTGGATGGCTGACAATGCCTCCATTTCCTTCACATTGTCTCCCACCCGGCCCCTTGCTGAAAGCTCAGAGTTGGCACCTGAGCCCCATGACCATCTGTCTTTCACCTCAGCCCCTTGTAAATCAGCCAATCAGTCTGAGCCCCAAGTCATGCAGCAGTCTCTTATGCTTTTAATGACTCTGCTGGTGTGCATTCCATGGGCCATCCACATAGCCCTGCCCCAGAAGTGGAAGACATTGAGTGCACCGATGCCCAACCACTTCTGTTTCAGGATGAGGACATGAAAACACCACCACAGCACGTCTCTGATGATGACGAAACTGCTGCGGCTTTCTACAGTGTGCAGACTGACAAGGAGGGCAATGGTGAAGAGTGGGTGGAAGATGATGTGGAGGATGATGAGGTCCTAGACCCCACATGGACTGAAGGTCATGCGAGTGACGTGTGCAGTTTGGAGGAAGAGGTGGTGGTCGCACAGAGGGACCAGCACAGCAAAAGAAGAAGCAGGTTGCAAAAGCGGAGCGACTGTCCCCTAGACAGTACGTCTGCTACTACCCACCGCACCCTGGGACCTAGCACACCAAAGGCAGCTCAAAGGAGTTCCCTGGTGTGGCAGTTCTTCAGACAATGTGCTGACAACAAGACACGAGTGTGCAATCAGAGCCTGAAGCGAGGCATATATGTTCTAAACCTGAGCACAACCTGCATGACTAGGCATCTACATGCAAATTATGAGCTGCAGTGGAATAAGCACCTCAAAATCCAAGAAAGGTCTCGGCCTCCTCCTACTTCCTCTTCTACTGCTGACTCAGCCTCTTCCTCCACCTCTACAGTGCCAGTGTCACCTGCCACGCAGCAAACAGAAGATATGACAGCAACGCCACCATGTCCGCCACCATCCCCAAGCGTTTCCACACCATGGTCCCATGGAAGCTTACAGCTGTCCATCTCCCAAACCCTGGAGATAAAGAGGAAGTACCCCTCTACCCACTCCCTATCCCTGGCCCTGAATGCCAGCATTTCAAAATTCCTGGCCTTTAAAATGCTGTCATTCCTTCTGGTGGACACGGACAGTTTTAAAAACCTGATGGCGGTGGCTGTCCCACAGTATGTGGTTCCCAGCCGCCACTACTTTTCCAGGCGATCCCTTCCCTGCACAAACAAGTCGGGGACAAGATCAAGTATGCACTGCGCAACGCCATCTGTGACAAGGTCCACATAGCCACTGATATGTGGACCAGTAAGCACGGGCAGTGACGCTATATCTCGCTAACTGCACACTGGGCAAATGTAGTGGCGGGTGGGCCTGAGGCGGCTAGCAGTTTGGCGCATGTCCTTCCTCCACCGAAGATTGCAGGGCATTTCTCTTTGCCTCCTGTTGCCTCCTCCTCCTACTCTGCTTCCTCCTCCTCTACCACCTCCTCATCCAGTCAGCGTAACACCTTCACCACCAACTTCAGCACATCCAGGGGGAAACGACAGCAGGCTGTTTTAAAACGGATATGTTTGGGGGATAAAACCTACACTGCGCAGAAGCTGTGGACAGGCATTGAACAACAGACAGATGAGTGGTTGTTGCCACTGAGCCTCAAGCCCGGCCTGGTGGTGTGCGATAATGGGCGAAATTTCATAGCAGCTCTGGGCCTAGCAGGTTTGACGCACATTCCTTGTCTGGCGCATGTGCTGAATTTGGTGGTGCAGAAATTACTAAAAACTACCCAGATATGTCAGAGCGGCTGCAGAAAGTGCGGGCCGTCTGTGCACGCTTTTGGCGTTCTCACCCTGCTGCTGCTCGTACTCACCGCCTCCTTCGCGATGTGCCCACAAGGTGGAACTCCACCTTGCACATGCTGGAGAGACTGTGCGAGCAGCAGCAGGCAATAGTGGAGTTTCAGCTGCAGCATGCACGGGTCAGTCACTCTGTGGAACAGCACCACTACACCACCAAAGAGTGGGCCTCCATGGGAGACCTGTGTACCATATTGCGGTGTTTCGAGTACTCAACCAACATGGGCAGTGCCGATGACGCTGTTCTCAGTGTTACTATCCCAGAAGGCAGGGTTAGCATGGCTGAAATGTGGAAAAGCTTTGTCAGCAGCACACCACAACAAACAGCACCACCAGCTGATAGGCAATGTCTTAGCAGGAGGCAACATTTCAGCAACATGGTGGAACAGTATGTGTGCACACGCCTACACGTGCTGACTGATGGGTCTGCCCGATTCAACTTCTGGGTCTCCAAATTGGGCACATGGCCTGAGCTTGCCCTTTATGCCTTGGAGATGCTGGCCTGCCCTGCAGCCAGTGTATTGTCTGAGCATGTGTTTAGCATGGCAGGGGGCGTTATCACAGACAAGCACAGCCGCCTGTCCACAGCCAACGTGGACAAGCTAACCTTTATTAAAATGAACCAGACATGGATCCCACAAGACTTGTCTGTACCTTGTGCAGAATAGCCATTTATACTGGCCTCACACATCCATTGGTATACTTAAGTGAACGTATCCTTTTTTATTAATATGTCTCAATATTTTGGGGGCTACCCCAATTAGAAAAAAAACCAAACAAACAAAAAACAGTGTTGGCTACCTCCTCCTCCACCGCAGGGGGCGTTATCACAGACAAGCACAGCCGCCTGTCCACAGCCAACGTGAACAAGCTAACCTTTATTAAAATGAACCAGGCATGGATCCCACAAGACTTGTCTGTACCTTGTGCAGAATAGCCATTTATACTGGCCTCACACATCCATTGGTATACTTAAGTGAACGTATCCTTTTTTATTAATATGTCTCAATATTTTGGGGGCTACCCCAATTAGAAAAAAAAAACAAACAAACAAAAAACAGTGTTGGCTACCTCCTCCTCCACCGCCATTTCCACCACCTACACCGCCACGGTCACCGCCTCCTCAACCTCCTAATCCACATCCACCTCCTCCTCCATTTTTTATTTTTTTTTATGTGATTTTAAGTTATTTCCCTATCCACATTTGTTTGCAGGGCACTTGTCCTACTCTTAGCCCCATTTTGCTTCCTTTTGCAGCCCTCTCCAGGACTATTTTAGAGCCATTTTTGTGCCCAAAAGTTCGGGTCACCATTGACTTCAATGGGGTTCGGGGTCAAGTTCGGGTCAAGTTTGGGGACGAACTCAAACTTTTTTTTTCGCGAAGCTCGTCGGAACCCCCCGAACATCCACATGTCCGCTCAACTCAGTCATTAGCACTTGGTATTGAGAATCTTTGCATTCTGATGCATTTTACCCACATTTCCTTGCCTTGTACCTTTCCTAGTAATTTTTGCCATGTATCCTGATTTTCTTGTGTAATTAATAGGGATGAGTGAATGTGCCTGGGTTTAGTTCAGGTGTCCGTCATACCCTATATGAAATGTGGAAATTTCAGTATTAACTTTGAACCTCATTGAAGCCTAACACCATAGGCTGCCTACTCTTCCTCAAATGTATTTTGAACAGCAAACATATAAGTGAGGCAGTCTGGAGAGTCTCTGGAGTGGTATTTTTTCTCACCCCACCACTTTTCAAGGGTGCAGAGCACCCATTTTTTATAATGCTGCTAATGCACCCTTTTCCTCCTCCTCCTTAAAGTGTTACTAAAGCCAGGATCCTGCATTCACTGTATCTGGTCTCCCACAGTGCACAGAACATGGAAATGCAATAGTTTTAGTAAATATAAACTGCTAAATACCTTTTTTCTTCATCAGTTAGAGCAGTCTTGTGACTTCTATCACTATCTGTTTAAAGCTTGTAGGAGGAGTTTTCATTCTGCTCTGACCATCTTATCAGGCTGCCGGACCCTTGACCCTCTGCCTGGACAGTGCTGATTGTCCCTGTTTTGATCACATGCACTCTCCCCAAGAAAAAAACTCTCTAGCAATACACACCAAACTAAGCATGTGCAGCTTGTCACCAAGCCTCTGTTCTATCACCAGATAGTTTGGGGATGAGGAATGAAGGTGAGGATCAGAGAAGACAGGATCAAACAGCCTTTTTTACACAATGCAAAGGATTAACCGATTAGGTTCCACGGGGAGTATAACAAACATGCTTTATTGCATATACACACTGATTTTACTGTTGTGGGTTAAGTAACACTTCAACAGTGTAGAACAGGCACTTTTTATAGTTGTTCATGCATTAAAAGTATCTACTGCTGGAGCAGAAGAAAACATGTTAAGCACTCATCCCTATGTCCAGCATGTTTAATCCATTATGTGATTTTGTTATCTGTGCTGCACCACAGTGCCAGGTACCCAGCCACTATTATTTTTGCCAGAAGGCCGTAAGCTATCTGGCATTATCTACCACAGCAGGGCATCCTTATCTTCCACTAGCATGTGGAATGCCACGAGGTAGCAGGATGCAGATCAGGAATATGAGAAGGAGATTTGGGGTGTTGGTGGTTGGGGGGGGGTAGAGTGCTAGAGGTGAGAAGTTTTTAGAAGTGAGCTGAAAGAGGATTAGGGTGTTGGCATTAAATGGGAGGTGTATTGGGTTGCTAGTGCTATGGGGAGGGGCTATCCAGTCTCATCTGTCATTAATAAGTCTTCCTTGTAAAATATTGATATGAAAATTTCAACTTCTTTATTGGTATGTTTTATATTTTTTGTTTACAGAAATAGGTGACTTGTAATAAACAATTACAGTTTCTTGTATCTAGCGCTACCCTGATTGGCAAAAAATAATATTCTAGCTGCAGAATTGCTTCTATTTGATGTTCAATAAATTTGCAATGTATTAGGGCACAGCCAAAAAAGCTTTAGGTTTTGTATAATTTATTTATTTTATTTTTTTTGCTTGTTGTCATGTTTTCATGATCAATGGAAAAGTTAATTCAAAGACGCAGGAATAGTGTCCAAAGTTAATTAAGAATCTGAAGAATAATTTAAGCTTTACCATGTGAAAGGGTCATTAGTTCCTATGTTTTCTGCCTGGACATTGTTGCCAATGTTTCTGCATCCCAAATTATCTTAGTCTAACTGTAAAGTGTCAATTAGCACCTGAGACAGAAGTATGTAATGCAAGCTTAAAACTTGGAAAATGTTGACATCTCCCATCAAATGCAACTCATAATCATACCACCTTCCATTAAAGCATGGTGGTGCAAAGACAAACTGTTTGACATAAAAATGCACATTTTAAAAATACAATTTGGGGGTGGGTTATTAATATTATATTCCAACTGGTTCATATAGATATAGAGTTCCAAGTTTATTGCAAAAAGTTAAGAGAAAATAAAATTGACAAAGTACATCTCTTTTGCAGGTTTGATAAAGAATCCCCCCCACTAACAGCACCCTAAAAAAGAGAGCATGTCAACTGTGTACAAGCAAAAATTATATGTATATCAAATAGAATAGAAGTATGCTGAAAAAAATCGAATATTATGTTGGGGATATCCAGACCGTGCAGTTATTGATCTTGATGTGTTTCACAAGAGCACCCCGCTTGTTCAGGAGGAACAGGGGAGATCCATAAGAGCTGTAAATAATAACATTTCCTTCACAATAATAAAGATGTACATGAATAAAATTGTACAATGGTATGCAAATGTAAAGCTCACCATGCCATGCACTTTGAGGGTTCAAAAACCGGGAAAGGGAGGATGATGATTAAGGAGCAGAGACACCAACTCCAGGTGTCCCCTGGGGTGGCAGAAGTGGGGGGCAAACAATTGGACTTGTAAAAAAGGAGAAAGCAAGACATAATGAGCTACGAATATGACCCTTTGACCAATGAATGAATAATGAAATATTGCAATAGTAATTACCCACCTGGCTGGTGGAAGCCTATGGTATATTATATCCTAATCCAGTCAGAGACACTAATCAAGAAGGTCTACCAATGGTATGAAATATTTTAATTGGGCCATCAAATTATCATAACAATCTAGAATTAAACAGAGATATTTAACAATTTAGAACCCACCTAGTGTGACCTCATATTACTGATGGGATATGATTTTGAAATTAATAGGACCCATACAAAGAATACACTAGCTGCTCACCATCAAATCTATATATGGGGAATCAAGGTACTTGCACCAGGCTAGTCGTTCCATCTTTGCAAAAGGAAGATAGCCCATTGACTGCAACTGGAGCCCACTTGGAGTATATTCCAAAGAACACTACTTATATAAAACAGCCATGTATTAACCACTTCATCCCCGGAAGGATTTCCAGCTTTAGGACCCGAGCACTTTTTTCAATTTGGCACTGCGCCGCTTCAAATGGTAATTGCGAGGTCATGCAATGCAGTACCAAAACGAAATTTGCATCCTTTTTTTCCCACAAATAGAGCTTTCTTTTGGTGGTATTTGTTCACCACTGCGCTTTTTAATTTTTGCGATATAAACAAAAAAGGAATGGAAATTATGAAAAAAAATGATATTTTCAACTTTATGTTATTACAAATATACAATAAACTAAATTTTAGTCATAAATTTTTGCCAAAATGCATTCAGCCACATGTCTCGGGTAAAAAAAGGTAATTAGCGTATATTTATTGCTTTGCGCAAAAGTTATAGCGTCTACAAACTAGGGTACATTTTCTGGAATTTCCGCAGCTTTTATTTTATGACTGCCTATCTCATTTCTTGAGGTGCTAAAATGGAGGGGCAGTACAAAACCCCCCCAAATGACCCCATTTTGGAAAGTAGACACCCCAATGAATTTGCTGATAGGCATGTTGAGGACAGTGAATATTTTATTTTTTTGTCATAAGTGATCGAAAAATGACAAAAAAAAATACACAAAGTTGTTACTGAAATGATATATTGCTCACATATGCCATGGGTATATGTGGTATTACACCCCAAAATACATTCTGCTGCTTCTCCTGAGTACGGGGATACCCCATGTGTGAGACTTATTGGGAGCCTATCGGCGTACGGGACCCCCGAAACCAATCACCTCCTTCAGGATTTCTAAGGGCAAAAATGTATGCCTTCACCCCACACTACCTATCTCAGTTTTGGAGGCCATGAAATGCCCAGATAACACAAACCCCCCCAAATGACCCCATTTTGGAAAGTAGACACCCCAAGCTATCTGCTGAGAGGCATGTTGAGTCCATGGAATATTTTATATTTTGCCACAAGTTTCGGGGAAATTACAATTTTTTTTTCACAAAGTTCTCACTAAATGATAAGTTACTTGAACATGCCATGGGTATATGTGAAATTACACCCCAAAATACATTCTGCTGCTTCTTCCGAATACGGGGATACCACATATGTGAGACTTTCTGGCAGTCTAGCCATGTACGGGACCCCAAAATCCAATCACTGCCTTCAGGCTTTCTAAGTACGTAAAAAGGTGATTTTACTCCTCACTCCCTATCACAGTTTCGGAGGCCATGGAATGCCCAGATAGCACAACCCCCCCCAAATTACCCCATTTTGGAAAGTAGACACCCCAAGCTATTTGCTGAAAGGCATGTTGAGTCCATGGAATATTTTAAATTTTGCCACAAGTTTCGGGGAAATTACATTTTTTTTTTTTTCACAAAGTTCTCACTAAATGATAAGTTACTTGAACATGCCATAGGTATATGTGAAATTACACCCCAAAATACATTCTGCTGCTTCTTCTGAATACATATGTGAGACTTTCTGGCAGTCTAGCCGTGTACAGGACCCCAAAAACCAATCACCACCTTCAGGCTTTCTAAGTGCGTAAAAAGGTGATTTTACTCCTCACTCCCTATCACAGTTTCGTAGGCCATGGAATGCCCAGATAGCGCAAAACCCCCTAAAATGACCCCATTTTGGAAATTAGACACTCCAAGCTATTTGCTGAGAAGTATTTTGAGTATTTTGCAGATCTCACGTTTTGTCACAAAGTTTTAAAATTTGAAAAAAGTAAAAAAAAAAAAAAAAATCGTTTTATTTCTTCATTTTCCAAAACAAATGAGAGCTGCAAAATATGCACCATGCCTCTTAGCAAATAGCTTAGGGTGTCTACTTTCCAAAATGGGGTCATTTGGGGGGGTTTTGTGCTACCTTTACATTTCAGGGCCTCCAAAACCGTGATGGGTACTGAGGAGTAAAATCACCATTTTATGCCCTTAGAAATCCTGAAGGCGGTGATTGGTTTTCGGGGTTCTGTACACGGATAGGCTCCCAAAAAGTCTCACACATGGGGTATCCCCGTACTCAGGAGAAGCAGCAGAATGTATTTTGGGGTGTAATTTCACATATACCTATGGCGTGTGAGCAATATATCATTTCAGTGACAACTTTGTGTAAAAAAAAAAGTAAATAAAAATTGTAATTTCCCGGAAACTTGTGGCAAAATATAAAATATTCCATGGACTCAACGTGCCTCTCAGCAGATAGCTTGGGGTATCTACTTTCCAAAATGGGGTAATTTGGGTTTTTTTTTGCTATCTGGGCATTTCATGGCCTCCGAAACCTGGATAGGTAGTGTGGGGTGAAGTAAATTTTCGCCCTTAGAAATCCTGAAAGCGGTGATTGGTTTTCGGGGTCCCGTACACGGATAGACTCACAAAAAGTCTCACACATGGGGTATCCCCATACTCAGGAGAAGCAGCAGAATGTATTTTGGGGTGTAATTCCACACATACCCATGGCATGGGTGAGCAATATATAATTTCAGTGACAACTTTGTTTATTTTTTTATTTTTTTATTTTTTTGTCATTTTTCAATCACTAATGACAAAAATATTGAATATTCCATGGACTCAACATGCCTCTCAGAAAATAGCTTGGGGTGTCTACTTTCCAAAATGGTGTAATTTGGGGGGGTTTGAACTGTCCTGGCATTTTATGCCCAACATCACCCACTCTTCTAACCACTTGATCCACCAAGTCTTTTCTGACACTTTTTGTTTACATGAAAAAAATACTTTTTTTTGCTAGAAAATTACTTTGAACCCCCAAACATTATATATTTTGTTTAAAGCAGAGGCCCTACAGATTAAACTAGTGCATGTTACAATTTTTTTTTTCAAAAAGTATTTGCGCAGCAATTTTTCAAACGCATTTTTTGGGGAAAAAAACACGTTTTAATGCACAAAACACACTATTTTGCCCAAATTTTTGGCGAAATATAAAATTGATCTCATGCCGAGTGCATAGACACCAAACATGACATGCTTTAAAAATAACGCACACCCGCGAAGCGGCGACAAACTATATACATTTTTAAAACCCTTAAAAAGCCTTTACAGGTTACCACTTCAGATCTGCAGAGGAGGTCTACTGCTAGAATCACTGCCCTCGATTTGACGTTCGCGTTGATACCTCACATGCATGGTTACATTGTTGTTTACATATGACACGACACTGACGCTTGTGTCCAACTATGCGCGCGTGCACAGGGCGCAGGGGTGCATTTTTTTTTTTTAATTATTCATTTTGCTTTTTTATTTTATTTTTACACTGTCCCTTTCATCTTTTTTTTTTATCATTTTTATTTTTATCACAGGGATTTTAAATATCCCCTATGATAAAAATAGGTATTGTCGCATATTTTTTTTTTTAAATTTGTGGTCTACTAAACTCTAGATCTTTCCCCAGCCCTTAAAGCATCTGACCACAGCAAAATCGGTGTAATAAACTGCTTCCCTAATTTCCCAATGGCGCTGTTTATATCTAGCGAAACCGAAGTCACAAAATGCTCGTAGCCTCCGGTTTCTTAAGCCATGGAGATGATTGGAGCTATTCTAGTCTTCAATCAGCTCTATGGTCAGCTGGCGGAACCACCAGCTGCATTCTCGCATTCCCCGGTGGGACAGGATAGCCTGAGAAGACCAGCAACACACTAGTATGTCGCTGGTCCTTGTTGGGCATATATAGTAATGTTCTTTCCTGGTGCATCATGGCAGCATACACATGGGTTGTGGCTGCGCCCCCACAACATGATAGGACTGGTTAACTATAAATCAAAGACTGACCCGGCTCACCGCATTCTCCTTTTTTTCCTCACCTGATCAGGACTGGAGTCGCGAGGTATCCCTTACCGCTTGTCGCCCCAGCCAAGTTCAGCCTCTCTTGGTTGGAAGTCCTTCCTGTACAGTCTCTAAACGAGCTATATGGTTGGAAGCCCCATTCTGGTGGTCTGGGGGGCATATTTCAGCTTCTCCTGGGTGGATGTCCTTCCTGTACAGTCTCTAAATGAGCTATATGGTTGGAACCCTGGGTGGATGTCCTTCCAGTACAGTCTCTAAATGAGCGATATGGTTGGAGCCCGATGGTGGTGCAGGCCTCTCAAAGAAAGCTTTAAACAAGCTTTGACGTCAGTGACAGCGTTTCCCTTTTCTTTCCATATGCTTTTAACTTCTTTTCTCTGTTTTGTGGGCGTTTGCCATTTCTAAGATGGCTGCAGCAGTCTAAGTTCACTCTAAGTATG
>BLSH010352809.1:100808-111970 GCA_018402905.1 Glandirana rugosa | reverse complement strand
TATTTTCCCTATCCCCATTTATTTGTAGGGCACTTGCCCTAGTTTGAAGATGATTTTCGAACAGTTATATGGCTTCTACCGTTAATTAATACTTTTCAGACACAGTTTGAAGATGATCCACATTCACCTCTATTTTTGCTTTTTTTATGTTTTTATTTTTTTTTTAATATTTAAAGTTATTTCTCTGTCCCCATTTTTTTGTAGGGCACTTGCCCTACCCTTACCCCCATTTTACTTCCTTTTGCAGCCCTCTAGGGCTTTCCAGGACTTTGTTACAGCCATTTTTGTGCCTAAAAGTTCGGGTCCCCATTGATTTCAATGGGGTTCGTTGTCCGTGCGATCGTTCGGGTTCCGTCCGGACCCGGACCCGGACTTTGTCCCGAAGTTCGGACGGACCAGCAGAACCCGAACTTCCAGAGGTTCGCTCAACTCTAATGTTAACATTGCATTAGTTACATTTGTCTAATGTTAAACAAAACAAGGCATCAAAAAACACTAACTATTTACAATGGTGGTCCATGCACTGAGGAGTTGAATCTCTATGGGCCTCAGCTAACACACTAAACCACTCTGGTTACAAATACTCTTTTCTAAAATAATACAGACAGATATACACACATACATATAGAGGGCTACATTGTCACCGGATCACCATACCATTGTGGTATTGTTCTAATAATAAAAACCTTCTTCTCCAGGTTCTTTGTCCAAAGAACCACACCCTCACAGTTGTCTTGAAGAGCCAGAGGCCAAGTGGCTGTGTACATGGATGCAGCAATGCTGTCCTTCATGCGGGATATGCTCATAAAAGATGGCTTCCGTTAGAAGTTGAGGAATGGTGCTTTACTGGATTCAAATACTCCACCACAGTCTTCCTCCTCGAGTGGAAGAAACATGTTATGCTGTTTTAACAAAGCTGCAATGGCCAGCCATCCTTTTCCACTGTTCTGTGCGGATGCTTGGCAGGGACCATTTGTCCAGCTTGCTACTGAGACACCCATTCCTCCTCCCACTTAAGTTTTCCTGGGATGCTCATCATGACATCAATACCCTCCTCACAAACTCCCCCCGACAATCTTTGGATCATTTTCACCTAACACAAAACATACCATATCCTCTATTCCTCCAATCTCCCTTCCCAGCGCTCCCTATTACCAGAACCTATCATAGTAATACCAAAAAATCTTGTAAAGATCACTATTCCACTGACCAACCAGCTTCAATTCTTCAGGGGAGAAACCCAAACAACTTGCAGTGGTGGCCTCCCCAATTCAGAACGAATGCAAAGAAAACTGAAAACCATTAAGATTACATTTTTTAAGACAAGAAGAGGGTACTGCTGAAAATTGAAATGTACAGTTCCTTGAAAAAGCATTCATACTCCTTGATATTTTTCACATATTTTTGTCATGTTACAACCAAAAACTTAAATGTATTTTATTGGTATTTTATGGAATAGACACAAAGCGGCACATAATTGTGAAGTGGAAGGAAAATGATAAATGGTTTTCAACATAAATAAATATGTGAAAAATATGGCGTGCATTGGTATGCATTGCTATTACTCTGATTCCCCTAACTAAAATCTAGGGGAACCAATTGCCTGCAGAAGTCATCTAATTACTAAATAGAGTCCACCTGTGTGTAATTTAATCTCAGTATAAATGCAGCTGTTCTGTGAGGCCCTCCCAGGTTTGTTAGAGAACCTTAGTGAACAAACAGCATCATGAAAGCCAAGGAACACACCCTGACGGGTCAGATATAAAGTTGTGGAGTATAAATCAGGGTTAGGTTTAAAAAAATATCCCAAGCTTTGAACATCTCACGGAGCACTGTTCAATCCATCATCCAAAAATAGAAAGAGTATGGCACAACTGCAAACCTACCAAGACATGGCTATCCACCTAAACTGACAGGTCGGGCAAGGAGAGCATTCATCAGAGAAGTAGCCAATAGGCTAGTGGTAACTCTGGAGGAGCTGCAGAGATCCACAGCTCAGGTGGGAGAATCTGTCCACAGGACAACTATTAGTTGTGCACTCCACAAATCTGGCCTTTATGGAAGAGTGGCAAGAAGAAAGCCATTGTTGAAAGAAACCATAAGTTTGTCGTTTGTGAGAAGTCATGTAGGGGACACAGCAAATGTGGATGAAGGTGCTCTGGTCAGATGAGACCAAAATTGAACTTTTCAGCCTAAAAGCAAATGCTATGTGTGGCGGAAACCTAACACTGCACATGACCCTGAACACACCATCCCCATTGTGAAACATGGTGGTGGCAGCATTATGTTTTGGTGATGCTTTTCTTCAGCATGGACAGGAAAGCTAGTCAGTTGATCGGAAAATGGATGGAGCCAAATACAGGGCAATCTTATAAGAAAACCTGTTAGAGTCTGCAAAAGACTCGAGATTGGGGTGGAAATTCACCTTCCAGCAGGACAACGACCCTACATATGCAGCCAGAGCTACAATGGAATGATTTAGATCAAAGCAAATTAATGTGTTAGAATGGCTCAGTCAAAGTCCAGACCTAAATCCAATTGAAAATCTGTGGCAAGATGTGATAATTGCTGTTCAAAGACAGGCTCCCTCCAATCTGACAGAGCTTGAGCTATTTTGCAACAAAGAATTGGCAAAAATGTCACTGTCTAGATGTCTAAAGCTGGTAGAGACATACCCAAAAAGGCTTGCAGCTGTAATTGCAGCGAAAGGTGGTTCTACAAAGGATTGACTCAGGGGGGCTGAATACAAATGCATGCCACACTTTTCACATATTTATTTGTAAAAAAAAAATTGAAAACCACTTTGCCACTTTGTTTTGGTCTATCGTATAAAATCCCAATAAAATGCAATTACGTTTTTGGTTGTAACATGACAAAATGTGGAAAATTTCAAGGGGTTAAAGGAGATAAATCAGCATGTATAAAGTAAGAAACAGCAAATGAAGGTTGTGTAGATGAATATTCCAATAAAGCCAAGACTGGTCAAATGTCTGAATTCAGAGAATTAAATAACGTAATTGAATAGCCATTCCCTAACATATCATTCTTAGATCTCCTAACAAAAATTTTAAGAGAACCGTTTCTTATAGGAGTGTCCAAAAACAATGAGCTAGATACTTTATTTGAAGCTGTAAATTCCCCAAGACTTAAAGCCCCAAAAAACACCAGAGTAAAGGCAGCACAAAACAGCACTACCTCAAATTGCGAAAAAGGACTGAAATAAGTCTAAGTAAAAGGTAAATTGAAATAGGGTGTCTTCTATCCATAGACAGGTGAGATTTAAAGAATCCTTTAGGGGGGGCGTGTCCGGCAAGCGGAGAAGATGGCCACATAACTCGGGAGCTCCAGCATCCTCGCAGCTAAAGCAACAATTCACAGCAGAGAGGGAAGCCATCCAAGCCCAAAAGCTAGCTCGGTAGACCGGAGAACACTTTGTCTCCGACATGAGCAAGAGGAGGAAACAGAATAAGCAGCCGCAGCGGCTCACAGACTTTCCCCGGCGATGCCACAGCAAGGTAGGCAACATGGTGCTGGGAGCAGCGTGGGGGGAATGAACGGCCAGCAGCACGGCAGCCATCCATCCTAGACAGGGAGTCCATATACCGCCGAGCAGACGGGAAATCAGCAGGATACATCTCCCCCCTCTCCCCGCCTCCCGTAGCCCAGTAAAGGCTAAGCCAAAAAGGGAAGGAGACACTCCACTACAGGGGCTGCAGGCCGCGAGATTTCAGGCCTACACACAGGCACCGCAGCAGAGCACTTCCATTGAAGCATTTCCAGCATCGGACCAAGCGGTCTCCGAACATACCATGAAAAATATGCTCCTCTCACTAAGGAACACATTATTCAAGGACTTCTTGGATATGATCAACCCGCTACATGAAGCGGTTCAGATTCATGATGAGAAAATACACCATCTAGAATCTAAAATGGTGGATCTGTATGCGGCCCACAACGAATTGGTGGACGCATATACAGATCAGGAGAGTGAGTTACAACGGCTCCAAAACAAATTGGCTGATTTAGATGACCACTCAAGAAGAAATAATATAAAATTCAGGGGGATACCAGAGTCGGTCCAGCCCAATGAGCTAACTAACTTTGTTCAGCGTTTAATGAAAGAATTAGTCCCTAACCTCAGCGACATTGAACTGCGTGTGGACAGAGCTCACTGAATCCCAAAGCCGAAATTCCTCCGGACACGGCACCTAGGGATACGCTTGCTAGAGTCCATTACTTTCAAGCTAAAGAGCAGGTCATGGCAGCAGCCAAACAGAACCCCACCGTACCGGATGAGTTCCAGAATATATCCCTTTTCACTGACATCTCCCAACAAACAGCGCTTAACAGGAAAAAATTACAACCTCTGACAAAAATTCTCCGCAATAATAAAATCATCTACCACTGGGGCTTCCCAACTAAGCTTCTAGTTTCATGGAATGGGAAAATGCATCCGATATACAGTGTTGACAAGGGTATCCAACTATTCAAGGAGTGGCAATTGTTACCCCCAGACATGCATTACCAATGCTCTCCCAATGTAGAGCATATCCAACAGGATTGGTCATAACTAGAGGCCATCTCTACATTTCCCTCTCACCATAATGTGTCAACTCAAGCGAGGCCCAGAGCTCCAACTCATGACCCCCATACTTACCTACCAGTTGGTAGTGGTTAGAGCTCTTACCCCCCGATGAATCTCAGCAGCATTGCTGCACATTTAGCCTGTGTTTTACCAGGTCTTTCTTATTACCCAGGTTTCTTAACGCCTATGTATATGTGTTTCCTATTGTTCTTCTTTTTTCCTCCTACTAGTCCAGGCCTTCAAGACGAAGATTCTTCATTTGACTATGTGGCCACATACAAAGGATACTATCCAGCTACAAAGCCATCTCCCGTGAATCCAGATCACGTATGCACAGGTATGGACCTAACAATCACACATCTTTGTAATCGGCCCTTTAGCCACATTATTAGAGTTAAAACCAACATTCTATCATGCCGCTAAAAATTATGTCTATAAGCTCAAAGGGTCTTAACAGCCCTTACAACAGACATGCTCTACTGAAATAAGCCAAAGTGCACAATGCAGATGTAGTTTTTACGCAAGAATCCCACCTCGCCATCCACAAATGTCCCAAAATACGCCTGTTGAGGTATCCATACCTGTTTATGGCCAATGGTCCTAAAAAGAAAGGGGGAGTGTTTATTGCTATCAAAGACTCAATCCAGTTTCATCACATACGCACAGAAACAGACACCCAAGGGAGATACATCATACTAATAGGAGAACTGAACCATTGTATCTACACTCTGGTTAACGTATATGCCCCAAACTCTAAAGTGAAGAAATTCCTACTCCCATTGCTACAGCAGATTATGGACATTAAACAAGGAACTTTGGTGATAGGAGGGGACTTCAATATAGCTCTACAACCGGATATGGACTCTACTGCTCCCAACAGGAGACGATGCAGCTCGGTGGTTAACTTACTAAATAAGTACGAACTCTATGATGTGTGGCGATGCTTCCATGGGTCTGAAAAAGACTTCACGCACTTGTCGGCAGCACACGCGTCATATTCGCGTATTAATTATTTTTTTATGCAAAAGATACCGTTACAAAATGTGATCAAGGTGGAAATTAGCGCAATTTCTTGGTCTGACCATGCACCCATATCACTAGAATTTGAGGACAATAATTCCAAAGCTCCGCCCCCACGTTGGAGATTGAACTCCACAATTCTAGAAAATGAGAAATTACGCCAAAGTCTGCTTCAGGAACATAAAATGTTTTTTGAACACAATGACACCCAGTATATAACTAAGTTCACCCTTTGGCAAACATACAAGGCTTATATGAGGGGATTATTATCAAATTGTCTGCACAAATTAAAAAGAGAAGGGCGAGGCAGATCGAAGAGTCCCTACAAGCGATTGCTCACAAGGAAGAATCAAACAAAAACCATCCAAACCCTGATTTAACGCAAGCTATTTTGTTAGAAAGGCAAAAACTGAGATCACTATTACTATACAAATACGAAAATAATTAAAAATATCTGAAGGCCAAACATTATAGCTTACACAATAAAGCAGGAGCATGGCTGGCGAATAAAGTTGAAGCAAAACAAACCCAAAACAAAATAACATCAAGCCTCCTTATGCAGCCCCAAAGATATAGCAGACACTTTTGCTGACTATCATCAGGCTCTGTATGATTTAGAAAAAGACCCAGCCACATTACAACCAACAAAGAATTCCATTCTGCCCTTCTTGAACAAAGTCAACTTACCTAAGTTACCAAATAGCGAACTTATAGCACTATCTGAACCATTCACCCCCCAAGAAATTAATGAGATTATTTCCACTCTACCTAATCATAAGTCTCCGGGAGATGACGGGTTCACAAATGAGTACTATAAAACATTTGCGGAAGACTTAGCACCCTACCTATGTGGACTCTTCAACCTAGCCTCCCCCTCTGGCAAGTTCCCGTCTGAAATGTTAAAAGCTGTAATAGTAACTCTCCCCAAGCCCAACAAGGACCCCACATTGCCCTCCAGTTATAGGCCTATTTCTCTTTTGAACACAGACGTTAAAATTTATGCCAAACTAGTAGCATCTTAGCTCCAAAGAGTGTTACCCCTACTAATTCACCCCGACCAGGTGGCATTTGTTCTGGGATGCCAAGCCCCAGACGCCACCAGGCGCATCATAAATTTAATACATCGGGTAGAGACCTGTCAAACGCCTTCTCTCCTCCTTTCCTTGGACGCGGAGAAGGCGTTCGACAGGGTCCATTGGGGGTACCTTAAGGAAGCTCTTAATGCAGTCGGGATAACAGGGTGGATACAATCTGCAATATCCGCTTTATACTCTTCTCCATCAGCAGTGGTCCTCAACTCAGGGTTGACATCCAAAACTATACATATCAAAAACGGAACCAAACAGGGGTGTCCCCTATCACCCATAATATTTGCCCTCTTGATTGAACCCTTAGCTGAAAGAATCAGATCCTTTGCTTCTATTTTAGGCATTACCATCGCTGGGCGTCAGCATAAAATAAGCCTTTTCGCTGATGATGTAATGTTAATAATTACTAAACCAGAGCAGTCTCTCACAAATACATGGATAATTCTAGAAGAATTCAGCGCTAAGTCCTATTACAAGCTAAACGTCTCTAAGTCCCAAATTTTTGGAGTAAATATTCCCAAACAGATGGAAAAACGTATTAAAACCCAATTCCCATATGCATGGTCAGACAAATCTATAACCTTTTTGGGTACTCAAATAACCCCTAAGACATCACAACTCTTTTGCGCAAACTACAAACCCTTCCTGGACTCCCTCCCTCAGCATTTAGCCAAACTGAAAACTTTAGACCTAAATACAATGGGTAGAATAGCAACGCTTAAAATGATAACATTTCCCAAATTACTATATATATTCAGAACAGTGATCATACCATTGCCCAAGTCTTTCCTACTAGCGGTACAAAAATGTTTTTCCCAGTTTATATGGAATCATAAAACTCCTAGGTGTACATTAAATATCATGAAAAGGCACAGAAAGTTTGGGGGTATGGGTGTACCCGATGTAGCAGCATATTATAAAGCGTGTGTGCTGGACCAACTTCGCTTTTGGTGGACTACCCATCCCCAAAAGACATGGTCTTCTATTGAAGCTGCCAATACTCCACAAAAAGACCTGAAATCAACCTTACTAGCAGCAATATTGGGCACACCCATACCAAAGAATTGGTCCCCTCCAATGCAAGTATCAGTAAACACGTGGAAAGAAATCACTTTAGACCCCTTAGCTACGGAGGGGTACTCCACGATTACAACCCCTCTAGCGGTCCTTCATCACCTCATTCCTGGCATAGATCTTAAAAAATGGCAACAGAAAGGCATAGAATATATAAAAGACTTATACCAGGAAGGCACCCCAAAGAGACTTAGGCAATTTACCTACTTACAATCTAAATACAATTGGCCACTATCAAACTACTTTCAACATATGCAAATAAGCTCCTTGCTCCAGTCCCATGTTTTACCCTCAACAGTGATGTTACCATCCTCAATTCTTTCCTATTTCACTGATTCTACATCCTCTGCCAAAGGTATCTCTATGTTCTACAAGAACTACTGTACCCAGGGCGCCTTTGAGAAAACCAAAACCATGCTAAAATGGGAAGAGGCCCTAGGTATAAACACCCCAAAGGAGTATTGGAAATCAGCCCTAAAACTCACATACTCAGCTTCCAAATGCATAAGTCATTGGGAACAGTTTTTAAAGGTATTACACTCATGGTACCTCAGATTAGCTAAAATATACCCTCAACAATCAAATTTATGCTGGAGAAACTGTGGCGAAATGGGTACTCTAACACACGTACTGTGGTCATGCAAATCACTAAGATCTTACTGGAACAAAATATTCTCCATCATCTCTGACTATTTGCACTCAGAATATAAAACCTAACCCACAACTGGCCCTACTGCACCTCAATATTCATGAAATCCATGTAATTCACCGCACTGTAATATTACATCTGCTACTAGCTGCCAAAACAAATATAACAAAGAACTGGGAATCTCCTGACCCTCCATCCCATAGGGAGGTTATACAATGGCTCAATCACCAATGCCAAATGGAAAAAACCTTCGCTAATATATCCTTAACATATAAAAGCTTCCAAAGATCCTGGGAATCTTGGTTAACTAATCCCAATTGCACTGTATTCTAAATGGAGAGTGTAACATAATCTTTGCTTGTCTGTCTGGACCTGTACTTTCCCCCTCCTACCCCCTCCTATCTCCCCTTCACACTCCCTCTTGTCAGTTACTTATACTCCCTCCAGCTATTTTCTCTTCTCTCTCCTCTTCTCTAATTTCTTTTGCTGTACAGTACCTATTCATCACTTACTGTCACAACTAATTTAGACCATTTACCAAGATGTAAGAGTGGCAGTGACACTTCACTCTGGCTCCCTTCAGACTCCCCCTCCCCACAGACACAGTGAGCTCCCAATGGGGTGTCTGGAGAGGGGAAAGTCGGAGGTTCAGCACCCCTGTCTTTATTTTTTTTTTTTTTACCGAGATAAGAGAGTGAAGCAGCTACGTAGCCTGTTAATACTGTGTACTGCAGAGGAGCCGATAGCAGACAGTGATAAATGGTCTTATCAATTTATGTATACCAATATAGAATGTTGTATCTTCGAAATGCCTTGCTCTATTGTTCTTCCATGTTTTACTATTCAATAAAAACGATTGAAACTAAAGAATCCTTTAGTAGTTGCTTAACATGGTAAGATTATGATAATGCAGTGAACCTGAAAATCTGAGAAAATATGATACTCCTGCTAAAATCTTATGAATTGAGGCTGGACTGAATTTGGACTGCATTAAATGAGAAAAGAAGCTTAAAGCAGCTTAAGAATTGATTTCTATACAATCAATATTCATAAAAGAACAAAAGGAAAACCATTTATCCCAAGAATTAAGGTAATCCTCCCATGTTTCCAATGAAACCGAATTCTCGAGGGTGACTCAACTTGAGGGTGAGATCAATACCAGATCAAGCCCCAAAGAAAATTTGGGTAAGCGAAAATGGATGGGTCCACTTCTGGAACCAATTCTCAAAAGCATATCATTCTGAAGCGCACCAATGGCTGGATAATCTTTTCTTTAACAATGTCTGGGTGAATAACAACGAATCCTAAATTATTCACTAAAGGGCAATCACCTGTGGATGAAGGTTCTAGGAAACCTTCATTAAAACCATCTCGCAACAGATCCGCCATCCTGATATTTGGATAGCGGTCAAGCCAAGGTAGCATTCTTGAGAGTTTCACTAGTATCTCGTTTTTTGATAGAACCAAGTTGCTTGACCAGGGCCAACAATGCACCCAGACCAGGGAGCGTGGACAATGTACAGGTACATTGTTTCATGCAGCTGGGCCACCCTGCCTCAGTATATGTGCAGTGGTTGATCTGGAACTGATTAACAGTGAAGTGTTCCTTAAATTTATCAAATATGGACACAAATGTGCAAATAAACAACAAAGCTCATACTGCACATTTACACTATCATCATAAATCATGTGCAGAAAAAACTTCAAAATAATCCCATACATCATTCAACAAGGTTGTAAGAAAAAAAAGGTGAAAACAGTTCCATATATCATCTAATTAGGTGGTCAAAAGTGCTTTAGTCACGAAGCAACAGGTCAGCTGTACCAAGCTCACATTTCCATATTCTGTAGATCTTGCATAAAAAAGATCCCTCACCACTCTATCCAGAACTAAAAAATAAAAAGTTTTGCCTTGAGTTATACTTTAAGTTTTGAAAAACAAACTGGTATGGCACCTCTGTAGTGCATTTACAGTGAGTATAAATAAATTTGTAGCTGCCCCTTTAAATGTGAATAACACACTAAATTGGTTGTGCAAAATTGTAAAGGCAATGGCGCTATATACTCTTGAAGTGAATACTTTTATAGATAGCAGTGGTAAAATTTACTGTGCATTGTGGTCATGTAAACAATGATCAAAGTGTCAAAGACAACATCAAATTATAAACCCAACAATAATTATATGTGTGCAAATATAACATATATGCATACACATTGGACGATTTGATTTAGGGGTGTGTACCGCGCTTATGGGTTGTGCTGTTAGACTGCTGCCTTCCAGGGATTCCCTCCCCTAGGTGGGATGTGTAACTGATAAAGGGGGTGCTTGGATATGGCGCTGTCTCAGCAATGGAAAATACGTGTGTCCTCTATGTCCTGTGATCATATGTGCTATGGGATACTGTGACGATGTATACTTTCTTGTGCGTGTGAACTTGGAAAATCTACTATGTGGACGTGCTTTCATATTTATTTGTGAAGCTGGTTCTTGGTTTTTGTCATAGGGTATCGTGTATACTAGTGTCCTGTATCTCCTGTGTGCATAAAAGGTAACGACTCTGTCGCGGTATAGGTTCGTGGGGGAAATAGTCAATGTGTAGGGTGGATCCCCTCCCTTAGGGACCTTCCGTCGTCAGATTGTCGTGTTGGGTATTCGCGCCATGTGTGGGGATTTAGTTTAGCAGGTTACACATACGTATATACAATATAAACGTGTGTATATTAATAACAACCCAAATATTAAACT
>BLSH010352809.1:57976-78754 GCA_018402905.1 Glandirana rugosa | reverse complement strand
CAAATTTCCCATGATCACCCCATAATGTTCTGCGAACATACATTTTACTCGAACCAGGGGACCATCCCTATTGACCATGGATGTACGCGAGACAGTTTTTTAACATAAAAAACATTTTTACACTTTTTAGGTAAATGGGTATGATGTACCCAATACCCATCCACATAGGGGGGCCAGGATCTAGTGGCCCCCTTGTTAATGGGGGCTTCCACATTCCGATCAGCCCCCCAACCACAGACCCCAACAACCACGGTTGTCGGGAAGAGGCCCTTGTCCCCATCAACATAGGTACAAGGTGCTTTGGGGTGGGGGGGATGCAGAGCCCCCCACCCCAAAGCCCACACCCCTCATGTTAGAGGCATGTGGCCTGGTTTGGTCCAGGAAGGGGGCGGGCCCTCACTTGTCCCCCCACCCTGACCTCCCGGCTGCATGCTCAGAAAGGGTCTGGATTTTTTTTCTTTTTAATTATTTTTATTGATTTTCACTTTAGTTACAAAACAGAACCTATCGGGCATACCCAGGCTCAGGTTAACACATCACAACAATCTAACTACAACCTCTATACTAACAATACTCATCGCTCCAGTAGGTACTTGAATTGTCGGAAAGTATAGGCTGCAGCCATCCTCAGGGCACTTCAGTCATCGTTCAGGAGAGAGACCCCTTTACATAGTTTATGGGGTGGGCATTGGTTTGTCATGCTCTTACACGTATCTCTACCCCCACTTTGCCCTGGACTAGTTGGAGGATTCGGGATCAGAATTAGTAGACAGGTCCTCCACCCAAATGTCCCAAACTTTATGAAATTTTTTTGGGCATCCTCTCGCCAAGTAGGTAGCCTTGTATAGCGGCAGGTTAACATTAATTAATTCTTTTATTATTTTTTTTTCCAGGATGCCAGGGTTGGAGCTGACGGGGATTTCCAGTGTAGGAGGATGTCTTTCCTGGCATAGAACAGGAGCAACCCTATCAATGTTCTAGAGGCCCGGGTGTGTGCCAGGGCGCCCACCAGACCCAGCAGGCAGACCCCCACCGTCTGGGGAATTTGAATAGTGGTCACGGATTGTATGGCCGAAGCCACCCCCGCCCAGAAGGGTTGTATATTGGGGCATGTCCAAAAAATGTGGAGAAAGTCTGCCGAGTCCGCCACGCACCTCCAGCATCCAGCCGGGACAGCGGGATATATTCTTTGTAGACGTGCCAGTGTTAAATAGATCCTATGTAGGATTTTAAACTGGATCAGTCTATCTTTCACAGATACCATCTGAAGGAATGGGCCTTCCCACATTTCTTCCCAGTCCTCATTATCTAGCTCTGGGGCATCCAGCACCCATCTATCTCTGAGGGACTCTAGTCCACTGTGAACTGAGGGGGCCATAGTCTTGTAGATGCTAGAAAGGGGTTTAGTGAGAATATCGTCCCTAATCGTGTCTTCTAGAGCTGAGGTATAGAAGGCTACGGGCTGGTGCTTGAAATGTGTGCGAAAGGCATGTCTCAGTTGGAGGAATCTAAAAAAGTAGGTATTGGAAAGGTCAAACTGTGATTTTAGGGTGTCGAAGGACTTCAACTGCCCCGCAGAGCAGAGCTGTTCAAGGAACTTAATGCCCTTCACTGCCCAAATCTGCGGGTCGGGTACGGTGGCAAATTCCAATAGTGTTGGATTGTGCCAAAGAGGAGTGTGCGGTGAGTGGTGGCCGGAAGGACCAGGTCTGAGAGCCCGAGCCGATGACCAGGCCCTCAGCACTGCTCTCATGGCTGTGGTTGAGGCTTGGGGAGCCACAGTGTTCCTGTACAATAGATTTTTGAGGGCCTCAAAAGAGCCCATATATGTGGCCTCCAGTGCCACCGCTGCATTCGTCCTATCCTGTAGGAGCCAGTTGTGGGCATGAGTGAGCAGGGCTGCCAAAAAATATTTGTGGAGGTCTGGACAAGCCAGTCCTCCCTGTAACCATGGGCGTTGTAGGACTGTCAGTTTAAACCTTGGTTGCAATGAGCCCCAAAGAAAGGCAATCAGGTTGGAGTTGATTGATTTGAATAATTTTTTGGGGATCCATAGAGAAAACCGGGTAGCAACTTCATTTTAAAGAGATTAATGCATCCTATGAGGGACAGGGGAAGGTTTGACCATGCTTTCAGTTTAGTTTTCATATTGTCCATTAATGGTACTAAATTAAGGGTGCAGTAATCTGAAGTGTTAGGGGATATGTCTATACCTAGGTATCTAATCTTGGATGCCCATTGTAGGGGTAGAGTGGGGTCAGCAACCGCCCGTGCCTTGCTGTCAATTGGTAGAATCTGCGATTTACCCCAGTTGATTTGTAATCCTGAATAAACGGCAAATTCTGCCAAAATCTTTAGTGCCTCCTTAAGGGATAGCTCCGGGTCATTTAGGCATAATATGAGATCATCGGCGTAGAGCGCAACTTTTTCAACCAAGGCCCCCACCCGGATGCCCTCCACAGCCGAGCTCATCCTTATGGCCGCTGCCACCGGCTCCATCGCGACTGCGAACAGGGCCAGCAACAGTGGGCATCCCTGCCTTGTGCCCCCGCCGATCGGAAAGGATCCCGACAGCTCACCTCCCAACTTGACCCTGGCCGACGGGCAGGAGTATAGGATCTGTACCCATTTCAGAAATTCAGGCCCGAACCCCATAGTCTCTAATACTACATGCATATAGGGCCAGGCTACTGAGTCAAAAGCTTTCTCTATGTCGAGAGCCACCAGGATCCTAGAGGCAGAGCCAGCTGAGGGCAGTTGCAGGTGGGTGAGCACTCTGCGTATATTGATGTCCGTGGATTTCCCTGGCATAAAGCCAGTTTGATCCACACTAAGCAGATCTGGGACAATTTTCATCAATCTAGTTGCTAAGACCTTTGTAAAAATCTTCAAATCATAGTTTAATGAGGAGATGGGTCTGTAGGAGGAACACTTTGAGTGATCCTTACCTGGCTTTGGAATGAGCACTATGTGGGCCTGGTACATAGAAGGGGGTAACTGCATCTGCTTTAGTGACTCCGCATACACCCCCTGGAGTCTGGGCACCAGGGCAGCAGCATATGTCCTATACCATTCCCCCGGGAAACCATCTGGGCCCGGGGTTTTATTGCCGGGGAGGGAGTGTATAGCGGCCTCTATCTCCTCCGACGTAATGGGCCTATCAAGAAACACTACCTCTTCGGCAGCAAGAACAGGGAGATCCGAAGGGCCCAGGAAATCCCGGATGTCCGCCCCAGACGGCCCTGGTATTGCTGAATATAGCTGACTAAAGTATTTTGTGAATTCCTGCAGGATAGCATTGGGATCCGTTGTTATGGTACCGTCCAGACAGCCTATGCCCGAAATCACAGTTTGAAACCTAGGTTCCGCTACCAGATTAGCCAGCATCTTCCCATTCGTATCCCCCGACTCGAACACCCTGCCAGCCACGCAGCGCAGGTCTAGATGAGTGGCAGAGGTAAGGTGTAAAGCCAGTTCACGTCTCGCCTGTGCCAGTAGCCCAAAGTTGCCACTAGTCGGCGAGGCGGAAAAAGCTTCAGCGGCCCTCACCTCTTTGTCCTCGAGATGTTTAACTTGTGTTTGCAGTTCTGACTTGACCGTTTTAATTGCAGATATGTATTCTCCCCGAGTAAGTGCCTTGAAGGCATCCCATACATGGCCTGTGAGGTAGAGCTCTCGTTGTGTTCCCAGTACTGGGTAATTTTAGGAGAGACCAGCTCCCCTACCCTCAGGTCCTGCACCCATTTGGGCGTCAGACGCCAACATCTGGAGCCCCCGGCCGTCCTTGAGGCTATGCAGGGCTCCAGAGGGGCGTTTTCAGAAAGGCCCGAGGGAAGATAATTCACATTTTGAATTGTGCTCAGGGCCTGTGCATTTCCAAAGGCTAGGTTGATTCGGGAACCCGACCTGTGAGCTGAGGAGAGACAGGAATAGTATCTAGAGTCCGGGTGTTTCCATCGCCAGATTTCAGTGTATTCTACGGCTTGGGCCCAGTTATTTAGATCAAGCAAATGGGGTCTAGAGGGATTGGAGGAGTCCAGGTGCGTGTCTAATACAGAGTTAAAGTCTCCAGCCATATAAAGACGGGAGAAGGTCAGGGAACCCAGTTTAGCGTATATGGTGTACAGAACCTGCTGGTTGAAGGGAGGGGGTATGTAGACATTGACAAATGCATAAACTGTAGTGTTAATTTCCAGCAATAAGATAATATATCTACCCAACTCATCTGAGGTTACATGCAATACCTTGTATGCCAGGGATTTATTCAAGAGGATCGCCACGCCCCTAGCGTAGCTCGAATAGGTGGCGTGGAATGCCTGTTGAACCCATGACCTGCGCAATGCCAAAATTTTGTTTCCCACTAGGTGGGTTTCCTGTAAAAAAAGAACATGGGGCCTATGACCATTTAGGTATTTGAACATTAGTGCCCTCTTGAACTTGTCGTTGAGGCCCCTAACATTCCATGACAGCAGTTTTATACTCATAAGGTGAGTGAGGGGGTCAATGACCTGTGCAAGAGGGAGCAGGCAACGGCAAATAAGGGGAGGCTATGACCATAACATACCAAAAGGAGAGCCATACCATATTGTTCTGGAGCATATTCAGCTAAACTAATAACTACTAACCGAAGCAAAGCTTTGGTAAACGCCCTGCTGACCATGGAGCCCCAACAGTAACTAGGCCAGCTTCAGTCCCTAAATAATACTTACACTGCGTACTCTAGAACTTTGAGAGTACCCTGCTAAACATTAACCTGGCGACCACCAGGTTAGTTACAGTCCACCCAACAGTCTGGTCCGGCACCAAGTGTAGTCCGGCTGGGTTGGAAAGCCCAGTATTTGTTCTGGTGGTCCCCCAAGGGGGGTCTCGTGGGGGTGGTGGGGCAGCAAGGGTCCCCGGTTGAGCCCTGTAGGAACTGTTTGCTCTAAGTCCGAGCTCCTGAATAGCACGGGATGGAACTTGGCATTCAAAAAAGGAAACAAAAAAGAAAACAGGGATATAGGAAGTGTGCAGTGGTGTCCTCAACATTAGGACCCATAGTGGTGACCCCAGAAGGGAGGAAAGGGGGGGTCATCCCAAGCCACTCTTAGGTGCAGGCGAGGCGCTGTTCACGCCATCTTCAGGGTAGCATGGTTAGCCAGGCATCCGCCTCCGCAGGAGTATCGGAGAATTTAATTGTTCCTTCATGCTGGACTCGCAGGCGGCTTGGATATAGCATACCGTATTTGATGTTGCGGTCGCGTAGTCTCCGGCGGACTTCGGTAAAGGTGTTCCTTTTTTTTGTAGTTCAGCGGAGAAATCCAGGAACAGCATGATACGTGCATTCCCATATTGTAGGTTAGGGTGTTTCCTGGCTTCTGAGAGCATCCGATCCCGATCTCTGTAGTTCAGAAACCGCACCAGGAAGGGACGAGGAGGGTTCCCAGGGATAGGGCGGCCCATCGGGACTCGATGGGCTCGTTCTGCTACATATGTTGAGGAGACTGCAGTGAGCCCCAGGAGGTCTTTAAAGAAGGTTTCCGCAAAGTCCGCCGGGCGGTCCCCCTCGGCTCCCTCCGGAAGACCCAGCACCCGGACATTATTACGCCTCATGCCGTTTTCGGCGTCATCAGATTTTGCTACTAGATATTTGATTGTATTTTGCAGTTCAGTGAGTTGATTAGCATGCTGTCCAGCTTGATCCTCGACCTCTGAAATCCGGTGCTCGGTTTCCGAGAGACGTCCCCGTATTTTATCGAGATCATTTCGGATAAGGTTGCACTCTTCTGCTAGATGGTCGATCCTCACTAGCAAAGATGCCTTGCTGCTTTCGATTGCTGCCAGGATCATGGTTGTGTCCCCGGTTGAGGCCTGGGGTGTATGAGAGGTAGAGGGGTCCTCTGAGAAACCCCCTTCCATAGTCGCCAGCAGGTTTTGAAGGCGCTGTAGTAGGATGGAGTCTATACTCGTAGTGGAGGCCGGGCAGGTGTACCGGGGCTCGGGTTGTTGTTTGGCCGTGGCTCGTTTCTTTGGAGACATCAACCAGCACCCCTCCGCGGGGTCACACGCAGGCTCGGAGAGAGTGGCAACAGTCAGTAGTGGACTGGAGGGGGTGTAATGGATATTTCTGCACCAGGGGGACTCTCAACTAGTTCAGGCCCCTGATGAGCTTCGGTCCCCACAGTTCAGGAGCGGGTCGCTCCGCCACTGGCCGTGTGTCAATAAACCGGCGGATGAGAGGGTTGCTGTGTGGCCGTGCCAGTTGCAGTGCAGATGGGACACAGGCTTAGGTGTATTTTGTTTAGGGAGACCTCTGAAGTGGAGCTAGGGAGAGATGGATTCTGTGGTGGCCCGCCTGGAGTACCAATATGGCCGCCGTCTCAACCCAGAGCCCTGTATATTCCCAGTTCTCACCTCCTGTGGCTGCAGGTGTCCAGCATTGGTTCTGGGGTTCAGATGTCTGGCCTATGGGTGTCTTAAGCGGGCAGGAGGGACCCTCCAGAGCCGCGTGGGTGTAGCAAGATGGCCGCCGCGTCCGGGACTAGGCCAAAGTCGCGGTGTTTCCTAGCGGCGGTCCCCGCACCCGGATCACAAGCTCCCCGCACCCAAATCGAAGCTCCGACGGGCTCAAAAGGCAGGTTGGAGGTGCTCAACACCCCGCTGGTGTAGTTAGGATGGCTATGCAGGTCAGGATGCCCAGGATTCTTTCAGGATGGCAGGAGCTCCAAGCAGGCACGTCTGCTCAGCTCACCATCCGGCCACGCCCCTAAGGGTCTGGATTTTGGGGGATTCCCTGCAGTTTTGTAAAAAATATTTGGAGTGGGCTTCCCCTTAAAATCCATCCCTGAGCCAAAGGGCTTGGTACAGATTGGGGGGACAATACATTATAGCCTCAAGTAAGTTGAAATTACATTTTTGATCAATGTAGGGGAGGATGTGGGAGCTATATTTGGTGTGGGTGGGGTTCATTGATTTGCTTATTTGGCATCACCACACAATTGCTTCCAGCCCATGTGCACACAGCACTTCCTGTTTACAGCCACATTACACTTCCTGCTGATGTACATCTGTAAGGACCATGCAAATATAAATGAGAAGATGACTTATCAGTGCTGGTTCACACTAGTGCATTGCGGGAACCCTGTGAATCCACTGCGGGTTCCCACATCACACCTGACTTAGACTGTTCACACTGCCATATGCAAACTGCCGGGTGTGTCAATAGAAAGCTAATGACACCCTCAAATCAGTTTGCAGATCGCACTGCAAACTGCAAATTCGGACAGGAATCAGATTGCATGCATGCGAACACCCATGTGATCTGATTCTGCTGCGTAACAAAAAAGGGTCCTGTGCGAGCTTGGTCAGGATGCAATGCGAAATTTAGCTATACTATCTGTATGGCTGAATTTGCATAGCACACATCGCATGTGATTTGCACTGCAGTGCGAATCACATCCAATCTTGGACACCGCAGCAGTGTGAACCGGCCCTAAGAAAAGTAATCCACTTCCCCAAAATCACCACCTCCCAAAACAAATTTAAAAACAAATTTAAAAAGTTACAAAAGAGAACAACAACAAGCAAAATCAATTTCATTTTATTTTGCCAGCAGAAACTCAAGTATGTACATATATACACATTTAGCAAAACAGTTAGCAATTGGGTTCAAAGGGCCCTGCTCATAGGAGCTTACAATCTAAATTGGACTAAACCTTACAGTGGACACACCTTTACTTTCACCGTGCAAAACCGCCCCCACATTTCATAAAATGACTAAACACCCACATGACATTATTAGCTGCAAAATTACAGAAAGATGATTAACAGTCATTCTAACAAAGCATTACAACAAAATATTTAAAAAGGCGCATATGCAAACAATAACACCCACCACCCCCGACATTCTACACACATACATTGGTGAGTACTTTCTCCTAGAAGAATGCATGGTAAGACAAACATCACACACCCCAATCGGACAGCATGGTCAAATCAAGCCACTTTTGATGGTCAAAATGCACAATAATTTCAGCAAACAGCTCTAGTAAGGCATTTGTCATTAGCAAAATACCATTCCTTCTCCCACAAAAACCACAGCAACAAACCTGACCTCTCATCAGGCCAAACCAACACCCCCTACTGAAGTCCCTTATATAAGCTAGCACTGACACACGCCCAATAGAAGTACATGCCCACCAGTATCTTTCAATCTGTCACTTCAAATGTATTTCACCTGAGGGGCTGCAATACCTAATACTATTTTCTGTGTTAACCCTTGGCTATGTTCATCAGATCAGTGTAACTCCAGGACAAAATTATAAGTCAGTCGTTCTCAACCCTGTCCTCAAGTACCCCCAACAGTAATTACCACTGCTGTTTCATATGAGGGAAATCCTGAAAGCATGGCCTGTTGGGGCGCCTTGAGGACTGAAGTTGGGAAACACTGATCCAAGCAACAGTTTTCTAACCAGATGTACCTGTGCAGTGTAAAACGTAAAATTTGGAATGCCCAAGTCCCTGGCTGCAATGAGCTTCCAATTTAAAGTCCCAAAATAACTTGCTTACATTACAGACTATTTGGACAAGAGACTAATAAAATGCCAGCCTGTCTTTGGACTGTGGTGAGAAACCCAGCCAGGGGTTTATTATAAATTTCAACACAAGCATTAGCATATCCGGGACGTGAACCAGCAACCTTTTGGGTGCCAGGTGGATTAGCTAGCCTCTTAGCTAGTGAGCAGTGAGCACATGACTTGTTCATTGCTGTGGTGTGAACCAGCCCTAAGTCCATAGCCATGCTCAGTATCACACGTAATATACAATAGATTGTTCTAAGTATTGGGAAATGTGCCTTTACACACACATGAACTATAATGGCAGCCCAGGGTTCAGTATAGAGTTGGGCCACCATTTGCAGCTATAACAGCTTCAACTCTTCTGGGAAGGCTGTCCATATGGTTTAGGAATGAGTCTATGGGAATGTTTGGCCATACTTCCAGAAGTGCATTTGTGAGGTCAGGCAGTGATGTTGGATAAGAAGGCCTGGCTCACAGTCTCTGCTCTAATTCAGGCAAGCAGTGTTCTATCGGGTTGAGGTCAGGACTCTGTGCAGGCCAGTCAAGTTTGTCCACACCAACCTCCCTCCCCAGTTCACATAGCAAGATCCATAAAGACATGGATGAGTGAGTTTGGGATGGGGGAACTTGACTGGCCTGACCTCAACCAGATAGGATACATTTTGGCTGAATTAGAGCGGAGACTGTGAGCCAGGCCTTCTCATCCAACATCAGTGCCTGACTTCACAAATGCACTTCTGGAAGAATGGCCAAATACTCCCATAGACAAACATCCTAAACCTTATGGACAGCCTTCCCAGAAGAGTTGAAGCTGTTAAGGGTGGGCCAACTCAATATTGAATCCTACGGACTAAGACTGGGATGCCATTAAAGTTCATGTGCATGTAAAGGCAAGCATCCCCATTGCCTAGCCAATGGTGGTGGAACACTGCTACAAATAAATACTACATTTAGACATGAAGTGACATGCTTGGGAATCGAACTCAGGACGCCTGCAATGGTAGATAGAATTGCTACCTTTTAAACCACGGGGCTACTACACATCAAGTCCTCCGACACAATAATGCACATATATTGCATGTCTAGGAATATATAGGACTTACATTAATCAGGAGTTAATCTTCTAAATTGAATCTGTGATTTTTGGTGGTTCTTGCTGTGTGAGCATAGAATAGTAATGTTATCCTCAGATTTTTGGTAATGACATTTTTTATTTCTGATGTTGGTACACATATCACATTTTTTGGGGCTCAAATTAGGATCATTTGGAAAGAATAAAAAATAAAAAAGGGACTAATTTTAAATTTCCATAAGCAATTGTAATGTTTGTGGTTTGTAAAGACACCTGTGTGAGTTTGGGGAAATATTTTTGTGAGATAGATCTCAACAAGTGAAAGTGACAGAGAAAAAAATATTTAACCAAAACAGGAAAATATTATTCTAGCATTCTTAAAAACAAAATAGATTATAAAAATTGCAACATTGTTGCAAGGACAATTTCTTTGAGAGAAAGATACATTTCATCTCAACATGAAATTGATTTATTTGAGAAAGTAACAATTGTACCATTAGAAAGAATGGCTGAAACTTACATTGTTCTACATAACTCTCATCTTCACTCCCAAAAAATCTGTGTAAAATAACTCGCATTTTGGTATTTACTATCTATTCAAGGAATTACTCCATGAGATTTAAAAACTGAATTATTTTGTGTCTGAGCATGCTCAGTTGTGCTCAGTTTTGCTGAGCACCTAAATGTGAAGAGACTGGGAATTTATCCCTTCTGAGACTTTTTAAGATATTTCAGTGTAGAAATCACTTTTTCACACAGTTTAAAAGCAGATTATCTTTAAACAATATACTGCATATTTTAGTACAATTTAGGGGATCAGATCATGCTCTAAACATTATTTCTATTTGTAGTACTCCAGGTCCTGACTAGAGTAAGGATTTAGCCGTTATCTGTGACCTGGGAGCAATAGTGAATTCCATTTTGGGAGTTATTTGCCGCCAGCGCTATTGTGAATACCGTTTTAGCGCTATTAACCGCAAATCGTGGTCATTTTACTGCGAATTGCGGTAATTTTGCCACTATTTTGCCGCAGCGCTATAGTAAATGAACCCCCAAAGACTTATCTAAAACAAAAATGTTAATAATGTAAATATAAATAACTGGTCCACACTCTGATTGGTCCAGGCTCACTGATTGGTTACTGCTAGAGGTTACTGCACATCCTTATTGCTCACTGATTGGTTGTTAGAGGTTGCTGCACATCCTTATTGCTCACTGATTTGTTGCTAGAGGTTGCTGCGCATCCTTATTGCTCACTGATTGATTGCTACAGGTTACTGCACATCAACCCCACTCACTGATTGGTTGCTGGAGGTTACTGCACATAATTGCCGCTCACTGATTGGTTGCTATAGGTTACTGTGAATTATTTATAAAACAAGAGTGTTTTTTTGGAATTGGCGCTGTCTCAGTGATGTAAATATATTTTGTGTAAGTATATTGATTTAAAAGTGCAAAGTGTTTGAAAATTAATGATGTTTTCCTGTGTCCTTAAAAGTCCGTAAATAAAGATTGTTATAAATAAAATAAAACATAAAATTATAAAAAAAACAGTATCAGATCAGAATAGATTATTAGTGAAAATGTAAATTTGTGTATATATATAAATCCAAAACGTAATTCCAAAAAAAATTTTTTAAAATGTGATCCGTAAAAAATCCGTGAAAAGTCCGTAAAATTCAGTCCGTGAACATTCATAAAAGGAGTTTTTGATGATCAGGTTCGGTATTTAATTTCATACAAATAAATATATATAGATGATTTGTTGATAAAGACGTTTCCAGAAATTAAAAAGTGACTTTAGTGCACGATCCTGTTTCCTCTGCTTAAGGTGACTTGTGCTCCCCTCTTGTGCCCACACTTACCAGAGTCTCCTTACCCCTGCAGGGGTAGCCCGCATATGGTAAATGGGGTCTTTTCCTCGGTTCCAGGTGTCCTTCAGTCTTTGCTCCTATTCGGTAGTTTCTGTCCAAAATCCTTTAGGGCGCCATCCCGCTTTCCACCGGCTGTGATGATGATCGCTGGGCATAGCAGACCACTGGTCTCCCTGATTGGTACACTGGTGAAACAGTGTAGCCATCCGTTAGTCACCCCTGTAAGTAGATACTTGCGATTAGGTCAAACATTAATGCTATTCTAACACAATATTATCATTTCACAACTTGATTCCATTGCTGGCCCTCCTATATATATGGATTGATAATATATTCAATACTTCACAGACTACTACACAATTGTTACTCCCCCTGGACCCTTTTTGGCTTATTCCCATGGTTACAGTTATAAATGCCACCCATAGTTTTGTAACAATATTGCTATAACATCACAATTGCTGTTCTAAGTAAGTGGATTGAAAATGTTTTTACAGAGCATGTGCGGTGTATGAAGTGAAATAGTAAGTCATATTCTCAAGCTATGATTTTTATTACAGATATTCAACTCTGTTTTTGAAAAAAAGTAAGCTTTTGGTCAAGGAAATGTCTTTAGAAGTTCCTTCATTAACCGCTTTGATAAGATATAAGAGTTATAAAAAAAAAAAAATTGAGTATGTACAACTGTATGTGATCTAGGTTTAATGGTAAAAAATATATATATATCAGAGGATGTTTGATGTACAGATACAGTACATGCAATGTGTGTATGTAATGGAACAGCAAAAATACTCTATACATTTTTTTAACTATCCTTTTAAAAATATATAATAATGGCAAAAGGAACAAGGTAAACAAAAAAATAACCCACAATGCAGAAAATGCAAATATAACTGAATAAATGTAATAATAATAAAAATAATAGTAATAAAAAGTATCTCAGCGTTAATGCTTGGTGAAAGTAGAAATTCACAGTCACTGACTGAATGTGAACTTGCATGCAGCCACCTAAAAAGTGGATGGGAGATCCAAAATTAACTTATAAGAAATGGAAACACAAGGTGGCACAAAAGAGCCTTATAGTGCAGTAAGTCACATAAGAAAAGCAATTACCAATCCAGAGATGGGAATCCCTGGGCATAAAAACACTGGGGGACCTATTTGAACAGCACCAACTAACAACCTTCCAAACCCTCAAAGATCTATACGCATCCCCAACAAATACTTCTTTGCTTATCTCAGGATCAGACATAGCTTACAACCCATCGCTATTATGGAAAACCCCACAACCAAGGACATATTAACTTTCCTGAACTCAACCAACAAGACAACAAAAGGAATCTCTCTCCTATACAAGGTACTGAAGAATGCTACGCTACCGGAAAAACCACCACCTATAATATTCTGGGAAGAAACCCTGAAACAGACATTTTCTGCTACCGCTTGGAGACAAATACTAACTGCTCCCTTGAAATTCTCCAGGAATGTCTCCCATTGGGAGACAATTCTAAAAATACTACACCGTTGGCACTACACACCAGTGAGATTGGCCCAAATTTATCCCCCCCCAATCCAAACTCTGTTGGAGACAATGTAACAAAGAAGGCCATACCTATCATATCTTTTGGGAATGTCCCCACATAGGCCTGTTCTGGGACGACATAGCCAAACTCATTAGAGACATTACTGGGAAATACTCCGACTTAACTCCACAAATGGCTCTCCTGGGGCTCGGCCTAGCGAACTGGCACCCAAAATTCCACCCTATAATCACCCAGGTACTTGCAGCTGCCCGTCTCTCCATAACTAGAGCATGGAAACAGACACATCCACCAACAATACAAAAAGTCGTCATAATATTGAATGACCAATCACTTATGGAATTTTTATACGCAAAAACACATATGCTACTAGAAAAATTCCATGCACACTGGCAATACTGGCTGTCAGATCCAAGAGCTATCAAACTCACTTAAACAAACAATAGTTTAAAACACAATTGATTTCTAGAGGGACCCTAGGGTACCCCTCAAAACTAACCTCCTGATCGACCCCGAGGAGAGCCAAGAGGGACCTGAACACGTATCTGGGTTATACAGACCCAACTTGATCTATGCATTATGTTAACACTGTTGGTGTATTGAAAATATCTTAAAACCTATCCTCTATCCTACCTTTCCCACTCTATTCCTTCTTTCATATCTTAATCCCCTCCTCACCTCCCCCTCCTCCCCCCTACTACTATCATCGAATGTTGGAAAATTGAACTCAACCAGATTGCTGCGCGGGGTCTGGGGACCTCTCCCGAGACACAGTTTAGATCCCCTTAGGGGTGTCTCCGGGAGGTGACTACAGATCCCATGGTTGAGGTAAACTATTCCTAAAATGTCTAAGTGTAATCATTTCTCAAACAGCAACATGTAACAAAGAACTATAGCAATAACCTTTTGTCTACTATAACGATTTGAAATGTTACATTGTATACTTGCTTCACAATTGTATGTTTATTCCAAAACTTCTTGTTTTTCAATAAAAACATTAAACCTTAAAAAAGGATAATAAATAGTGCTACAT
Organism: Glandirana rugosa; assembly: GCA_018402905.1. Lineage (NCBI taxonomy): Eukaryota > Metazoa > Chordata > Amphibia > Anura > Ranidae > Glandirana > Glandirana rugosa. The sequence goes on along the minus strand of BLSH010352809.1, from coordinate 64,679 downwards.
AGTAAAAAAATAAATAAATAAATAAAAAAAAAAGAAAAGCATTCAGAAGCCTGGGGTACAGGAGCACACGTATAGGGATTCCTTAGGAGCTACAGTGAGGAAATGAATGGAGATCTGCATCCTCTGCAGCACTAAAATGCCACCCCATTCTCAGGCCTTCCCTTTCAACAGGCATCAGTAACCAGACAGGAGGAAAACCTCTGTGATCACTGACAAGTGTTACTAATCTTCTCCTCTCCGTCCCAGTGATGGGATGCATTTTGGAGAAAAATTCCTTCCCTTTCTCAGCCTAACCCTTAGGTAGCTTTAGGTATCTTTCCCCAAAATGCATACCATTTTTTACACTTTTTTTGCTAAGCTTTATTTTTATCACTTGGGGTACAAAAAGTCCCTTATGTAATACTTTTTGTGACAGGTTCTCTTTAGTTGGACTAAATTACAAAAAGATAATACTGCCCTTGTGTATATAGATAAAATATAAGAACAGCCACAACTCAAATTGTGAGATATTGCACAATGTTACCGGATAGAAACAAGAAAAAGTCACGCTATAAGGAAAAAAACATATAAATAAGCCCAAATGAACAGTGAACATCCATCTGTATATGACGTCTCTAAAGAGTTGTGATATCACAGGGTATTGAAGATGTCAACCCTCAAGCAAATTGTGCAGACATATTCAAAACCAGAAAACCTTCACCATGTGAACCACCAACATACAGGCAAAATGGGAGCTTACCAGAAGAGGTGGACCCTCTAATTACGGAAGGTCAAAAAAGCATGTAGGTATAGACCACCATTATGTATCTTCAGCGCTGTACACCACTGGCTTGCATCCCGCTAGGGCTCATCCTCCCTCCAGCTCATTTTATCCGAGGGGATACTTACTGTCACTGCGGTTTTATGCTTCATTACCGGTACTTGAATTGTTAAAACGTTTTAACTATTCGCCTACAAGGGTTTTACACTATTGAAGCCCATCTCTCTTTATTCCAGTACTTTTTATAATCTAGGATGAAATGAGCTGGAAGGAGGATGAGCCCTAGCGGGATGCAAGCCAAAGGTGTACAGTGCTGATGATACATAAAGGTGGTATATATCCACATGCTCGTTTGACCTTCCCTAATTAGAGGGTCCACCCCTTCTGGTAAGCACCCATCTTGCCTGTATGTTGTTGGATCACATGGTGGAGGTTCTCTTTAATAAGACATCAGGGGAGCATTATTGCCACTGATGGAGAGCAGATTATGCTCCATTGGCTACAACCCCAGGTCACAAAAGCCGGGTAAAGTAACAGCAGGACACAGAAGTGTTGTTTTAACGGTCGCTTTTGGGTTCTCACTAGGTAGAGAAGATTAGCAATTAGATGCTCCCTGGTCTCCCTCCCCTCTACTCCACAGCAGCTGCCATGCCAGTTCTGGGTCCAGCAATGGGAGCACAGAGCCTGGGAAGCATTATAGAGGTGCACACATGGGGGTCAACTGTCCTTGGGGTGTGTGGAGCAAATCAGGTGACTGTACAGCCACCCAATCACTTTCATCTGACAGTCAACAGTCAGTTTGTCAGATTTACACATAGCTTTAGCTTCTGTAGCAGCCAGGAGTATGTGTACCCCCCCTCACCCCACCCACCATTGCCGCCATATGACATACATTGGTGGTAGCAAAAAGGTTAAAGTAGTCATGTATTTTCAATGTTGCACTCAAGGGCACGTGAAAAAAATGTTTAAAGTAGTTGCCTGTTAGCCCTAAAAATTGCCACAATTTAACTAACAAGATTCATGGGGATCCCATCACTAATGCCAAGTTACAGTAAAATACTCAGTCAAAAAAATACAGATTTACCCAAAATATTAGTTGCACTTTTTCACACATTATTAAGATGACAGTAAAATGAATATTTAATTTTAAAGAGGTAGGTTTTGAGAGATTGTATAAAGATGTTTTTAAAGTGAAAGCTAGTTTAATATGAAGACATTAAAAATACAGAGACTAGGGTTACTTTAGAAAAATCATATTCATGCATGGGATCATTATACTCATGGAGAAAAATATGGTAGTTCAATAGAGAAAAGGAACAGTCTGTTTCAGAAGTATGAGGTGAAAAACATAGGCAGGCGATAAATTGTGAAGTCTTTTGAAAACAAAGAAAAGTAACTTGTATTTTTTTCTCAAATTGAAAAGCCAGTGAATAGACAGGAAGCACATGTGAGCTGATGGGAGAGACAGATATGCTGCAGAAATGATGATCGTTTGTGAAGGTAGAGTAGAGTTAATCGGATACTAGATAGGAAGATGTTGCAATAGTCAAGATGAGAGATTATGAGAGTGTGGGCACTGGCTTTTTTCGTATATTGAGTTAGGAAGAATTGTATTTTGGAGATGTTCAGCAAATGGAAGTGTTAGATCCAGAAGATAGTCTGGATATGAGGAGTAGAGATAAGAAGTAGTGTTTTAAAGAATGAACTTTGGGAAACATTGAGGGGGTGTGAGCAAGGATGAGATACTCTTAAAGGAAGACACTACAAGATTTAAACAAGTATGCAGAAAACCATGAGAAGGATAGAGGGTGTCAGGAATTGTTTCCAATCAATTAGGAAACATGTGGAATAAAATAAAAAAGACAATAACTAGAGAGAAGAGACAAGACGAGAGAAAGTTCAAATATGGGAATTATGATTTTTTGTTCATTGAGTTTAATGTATGGTGGAGGGTATTGAGTCAGGTTGTGGGCAAGATGAGGACAGGAGAGGGATGACCTAATCTAAAAAAATCCTAAAATCAAAGAGATGTGACTAGAGTCGAAAATATGTGGGCTGTATGCAGGGGCGTCGGGAGCCCCGGGCTAAGGTGGCTACAGCCCGAGGATGCCCCCGAAAAGCCCAGAGGCTCGGGGCAGTCTAATTCTATTATTAGCCCTGAGGCCCGAGCCGCCATACAAACAAATGGTGATGCGGCGGCACCTATTATGGACATCCCCACACTGGTCCAATTGTGCATTGCGGGGCATGCAACATCCATTACAGGGCATCGCCGCTGCAACCAAACGGAAGTGACTCTGTGGGGCGGGCGCTGGGGCGTATATGATGGATGTCCCACTTGGCCAATCCCACTCTAGCGTGGGACGTTTGATGTCCATTAAGGGGTGTTGTGGCTGGAAGGCGGCACGCTGGGGACACCCGATGTAACTGGCGACACCTGATGTAACTGGGGACACCCTGATGTAACTGGGTACACCCTGATGTAACTGAGGACACCTGATGTAACTGGGGACATCCTGATGCAAGGAGACACACTGGCGACACCTGATGGAAGGAGGCAATGTGGCAAGTGACATGCCCGGGGCTCCCACTGATTCTGCATTATGGTGAGTTGAATGATTTCATTTTGTGATACAATGTAATAATAGAAATAGTGTGCTTCAATCATCCTGACACTATAACAACCATGGTGCCGGGATGATTAAATCGCTAACACCAGGTGTTTGGAGTATCTTTATCTGCTGATTGTTAAACTTTCTGGAATACACATATTGTATTGTGGTGTAGGATCTGGGCCTGCTGTCCCTCCATCCCTCTTTCTTTCCTTCTCTCTTCTTCCCTTCCTATTTCATTCTTTCTTTCTCCCTCCATCCCTCATTCATCTCAGAATCAAACCACACCCTTTTGAACCATGCTCCTTTAAGTCACGCCCACTATTTATTTTAAGGCACGCCCATTTTTTGGCATGCTTTGCTATAGCCCCTGGGCTTTTTCCCATCTAGCAATGCCCCTGGCTGTATGGTGGTAGTTTGGTGTGTTGAGAGGTCTTATCAGACTTAATCAATTTTGTCTAAAAATATGCTATGATGGCATGCAAAGTGAATGAAGTATTTGAGACATGAATTAGGCTGAGAATAGAATTTACGCAACAAGGAGGTGTTTAGACTTAGAGTCTTGGGAAGATATGTGTGGAAAAATATGCTTGCTTGCAATGCTTGACAAAAAGTTTACCAAATTTAAAGTAATGTATTGTAGAACTGTATTTCAAGAAGATCTCTGTTTTGGTCACCTTTTCTACTGTGTTTTATGCAGCTGTTTGAAGGATATTTTATGACAAGTGTGTTAGGGTTGAGGATTGGTGAGTTTAAACTTGGGAGAGGTAACCATACCTAATCAAATGTGTGATAGTGTACTAAAATGCAGTTATGTTGGGAGACTTAACAATGGAGCGGATGGAAACTATGGATGCAAGAGAATCTGAAACTAGACTTTGGTAAGGAGTAGCATTGAAGGGCAAGTCATGAAGGTATTATAAATTAGAAGGTTGTAATCTGAGACCAGGCATGCTGGTCTCTTTCATTAGAGCTGCTCTCTCCACATGCAAATCATTCAATCCCTGAAATTGGAATCTTCCACTTATGACTTTTCATTGGTTCCCCTTTCGTAGCCGGACGCAGGTATACAAAATCCGGGCCTCCTTTTAGAGGGATCCTTGCTGCTTACATTTAAAGTTTTAAGAAAAGCATACAACCTCCTTTCCAGAGACTTTTACAAATACCTATGTCTCCAGTCAATCTTAGCATTGATTCTACCAGGAAACTTTCTAATACCCCATCGCATCCTATCTTTTTACAAAAAACCTCTGGCTCATAAAGAAATCTCCTTCCTATACCGCACTCTTACACACAACTTCTCCTTGGAGAAAACACCCGCTATGAAATTATGGGAACTCTCACTGAATTTCCAATTAGCACAATGGCGCAAAGCAATACAGCTGCTCATCACCTCATCAAAATATTACACAGTTGGTACTACACCACAGTAAGATTGTCCAAATTCAATGCATCTACCTCCCCAGACCACTGGAGAAACTGCGGCTCTAGTGGCTCATTACTGCACATCTGGTGGCCCTGCCCCAAATTACTACCTTTTTTGGAATTTATTTTTTCTTTCCTTTTCGCAGTGCTCCAGACCCCCATAACATACAACTCGGCTACAACTCTTCTCCTCCTACATCATGAATCCTGGGACCCTGTACACATGCCCTTTACAGTCCACAGTATGATTGCTACCAGGAAAGCCATTGTTATGGCTGGGAAACAACCAGACCCTCCCGACAAATATACTTTTCTCCAAATCTTCAATACACAAACTTAATATGAGATTATGTTTGCAAAAAAAATGGGGCACGCGCAATCTAACCAGCATCACCCTAGTCCTGGCTCTCTTCAAAATATCAAGAAGAGGTATCACACTCTACTATACAAACTAGAAATTCTAACCAGACCCAAAGTTGAGACAGTACAACAATACTATCTCTGACCATATCTTGGTACCTGCTTAATCACTTACCGACCACCTCATGTAGATAAACGGTGGCAAAGTGGCTCCGCTGCGAAAATCGCTGTATATGCCGCCGTGCTCTTGTGCCTGCTGCATGCTGCGTGAGTGTGGCCGCGGGTCGGGCGGACTCAATGTCTGCCGGCAACCCGCAATCACCTAATACAGAGTCAGAATGGGGAACCGCCTATGTAAGCACGGTGGTTTCACGTTCTGTCAGGGGACATGATAGGGATCTACTGATCCCTGTAATTGGGATCAGTTAGAAATGTCATGTCCCTGTCAGCCCAGCCCCACACAATTAGAACACAGTGAGGGAACACACTTAACTAGAGTTGAGCGGACACCTGGCTGTTCGGGTTCAGCGGGTTCAGCCAAACTTCGCGAAAAAGTTCAAGTTCGGCCCCGAACTTGACCCGAACTTGACCCCGAACCCCATTGAAGTCAGTGGTGACCCGAACTTTTGGGCACTAAAATGGCTCTAAAAAAGTCCTGGAAAGGGCTAGAGGGTTGCAAAAGGGAGCACAATGGGGGTAAGAGTAGGATAAGTGCCCTGCAAACAAATGTGGATAGGGAAATAAATTAAAATCGCATAAAAAAAATGGAGGAGGAGGTGGATATGGAGTAGGAGGTTGAGGAGGCCTCAAAAAAAAGAATACGTTCACTTAAATATACCAATGGCTTTGTGAGGCGGGTATAAATGTCTATTCTGCACAAGGTTCAGACAAGTCTTGTGGGATCCATGTCTGGTTCATTTTAATAAACGTTAGCTTGTCCGCGTTGGCTGCAGACAGGCGGCTGCGCTTGTCTGTGATAACGCCCCCTGCCGTGCTAAACACATGTTCAGACAATACACTGGCTGCAGGGCAGGCCAGCACCTCCAAGGCATAAAAGACAAGCTCAGGCCATGTGCCAATTTGGAGACCAAGAAGTTGAATCAGGCAGACCCATCAGTCAGTACATGTAGGTGTGTGCACACATACTGTTCCACCATGTTGCTGAAATGCTGCCTCCTGCTAAGACGTTGCCTATCAGCTGGTGGTGCTGTTTGATACGGAACCTCCACGACCGGACGGGACGTCGGTCACATAACAGACTTGTACACAAATCGTGCCGTCCCCCGCAATAGTGTCTGTTCGCGTCGGCGGACAGACGTCGGTTGCGCCTGTTCGATTGCAAATAATTTTACTTGGTCTGTACCTAGGGTGTTCTGAACAGACTTGGAACACGTCTTATCTGTAAATATGGGCGGAGTGTTTCGGTAACCATATAAATTCACTTGCATAAGAAAAAAAACTCCGGAGGAGTTGGAGGATGAGGTATAGGTGGAGGAGGAGGTAAAAAAAATACGCTAAAATTAAATAAAGGGATAGGTGTAAACAA
>BLSH010352770.1:0-13060 GCA_018402905.1 Glandirana rugosa | reverse complement strand
TCCGTGCGATCGTTCGGGTTCCGTCCGGACCCGGACCCGGACTTTGTCCCGAAGTTCGGACGGACCAGCAGAACCCGAACTTCCAGAGGTTCGCTCAACTCTACTCAGGACAGTCTCCCAGTAAAGGAAAGTAAGGAGGTGATGGGCTGTATACACCAAAGTCTCCAGGAACGTAGGATAATGTGAGTGCAGCTTGCAGGGTAGTCACAATTTATAAGATATGACCCAAGGTCTGTGTACAGATTCCAAAATACGAACACTACAGGGCAAAATGGGAAATCAGTTGTAAGTAAGGGTAGGGATAGCACCTGGGGATCTAAAAAGTATCCCCATCCAGCTATATGTATATTATATATTTCAGAGGTTATGATAAAGTACCCCTGTACCCAGCGCTCAAATAGTGTTTTTTTGTGTTTGGATTTTTTGTGTGCGTTTAAATATATGCGTTGTGCTGTCTGATTGGTTGCTGCTATATTTCATTAGATGTATTTATATTGGCATTCATAAGGAGAGTACTATACATTATGTTGTGTATTCCACCTATAAATGCTAGCTGCGCCTTATCATGTACGTACGGTATAGATCTATATAAGATACTATATTCATAAAACAATACCCATAAAACAATAAAATACAATATATACAACAACAGGATTCATTGCAATAAATTCTGTGTCCAACGCCTGTGTTGGTCAATAAAAATTATTCACTAAAGTTCATTCAGTTTATAACATTTGGGGGGTTATCCCAGCTTTTCAGTATTATGGATCTGCTGCTCTTCTTATGATAAATCCCACATCAAAAGGGTTAACTGTTGGTGCCACTTCCAGGGTTATAGTGGTTTGTCCCAGCCTTCTCGTTCCTACAGCTGTCCCTAGGGGTCCCCACTTACCAGAACGCTGATCTTTGTGCGCCTTCTTTCCCCTTAGGGATGAATCAGTATTCCTCCATTGTTCTCCTATACAGCTTCGGTGTGGAATGTTTCAGTCAGCCGTGTTTTCATTAGACATATGTAAGGACAAAGAAGAGCTCCATAGTGTAAAAAGTTTCACTTTATTTCACACCCCCTTCCCCTAAAAACATGCTTACATTCATAAAAAGTCAAACTCGCATTGTGCATATAAGGTAGCGTACATCACCATTATCCTCTGCTAAAACCTCTCTGTGTTTTTTGAAGTTTCCCGGGTTGAGATGATGAGCGATGCGCTGTCCTGTGTGTGATAGTAGCCGCGTGGTCACGCCCAGATGCGTTTCGTCATTCCGTCTTTCTCAGTGGGCGTGGCCACACATCACGGCTAATGTTCCTTTATACTGCTGCTCTCCATGTAATCTCTATCCGCTGTGAATGTGGGTAGTCTCTCATCCACTCACTGTCTACATTGATTTGTAGTATAGCTTCCTGCTATAAAGAGTGTTCCTTGTGCCATATACTCATTGAGCCCCGTAGGGGCTTCCTGCTATAAAGAGTATTCCTTGTGCCATATATAGAGTTGAGCAGACACCTGGATGTTCGGGTTCGTCTGGTTTGGCCGAACTTTGCGGAAAAGTTCGGGTTCGGTACCGAACTTTACCCCAGACCCCGAACCCCATTGAAGTCCATGGTGACCCAAACTTTTGGGCACTAAAATGGCTGTAAAAAAGTCCTGGAAAGGTCTATAGGGCTGCAAAAGGAAGCAAAATGGGGGTAAGGAGTAGGACAAGTGCCCTACAAACAAATGTGGATAGGGAAATAACTTAAAATCACCCAAAAAAAAATAAAAATGGGAGGAGGAGGTGGATGTGCAGTAGGAGCCTAGAGGTTGACTAGGCTGTGACCGTGGCAGTGTAGGTGGAAGTGGCGGTGGAGGAGGAGGAGGAAGAGGTAGCTAACACTGTTATTTGTTTGTTTTTTTTTTAAATTGGGGTAGCCCCCAAAATATTGAGACATATTAAAAAAAAACAAGTATACCAATGGCTGTGGGAGGCCGGTCTAAATGTCTATTCTGCACAAGGTACAGACAAGTCTTGTGGGATCCATGCCTGGTTCATTTTAATAAACATTAGCTTGTCCACGTTAACTGTGGACAGGCGGCTGCGCGTGTCTGTGATAACGCCCCCTGCCATGCTAAACACATGTTCAGACAATACACTGGCTGCAGGGCAGGCCAGCACCTTCAAGGCATAAAGAGCAAGCTCAGGCCATGTGCACAATTTGGAGACCAAGAAGTTGAATGGGGAAGACCCATCAGTCAGTATGTGGAGGTGTGCGCACAAACAGCTGGTGGTGCTGTTTGTTGTGGTGGGCTGCTGACAAAGCTTTTCCACATTTTGGCCATGCTAACCCTGCCTTCTGAGGCGGTGCTGGCGGTGCCACAGCTGCATTGGTGACCTCTTTCTCCTCCTCCGCCTTCACCTTGTGCTTCCACAGAGCCCCCTGTGTCATTTGGGAATGCCCTCAGCAGCGCGTCTACCAGCGTGCGCTTGTAGTCACGCATCTTCGGATCACGCTCCAGTGAGGGAATTAAGGACGGCACGTTGTCCTTGTAACGGGATCCAGCAGGGTGGCCACCCAGTAATCGGCACAAGTTAAAATGTGGGCAACTCGGCTGTCGTTGAGCAGGCACTGCAGCATGTAGTCGCTCATGTGTGCCAGGCTGCCCAGAGGAAAAGACAAGCTGTCCTCTGTGGGAGGTGTATCATTTGTGCCCTCCGTATCCCCCTAGCCATGCTCCAGTGATGCCAAGGAGCTGCGTTGGGTGCCACCCTGCTGTGAACACGGTTCCTCCTCTTCCTCATCATCATCTTCCTCGTCCTCCTCATCCTCCAGAACTGTGCCCTGGCTTGAAAATTTTTTACCTGGCCTATGCTGGTGCAGGAACCCACCCTCCGAGCCACTTGTGAATGACTGGCCTGATAACCGTGGAAATGACCCCTCTTCCTACTGTGCCACATCCTCTTCCATCATCGCCCGAAGTGTTTTTTCAAGAAGACATAGAAGTGGGATAGTAACGCTGAGAACAGCATCATCGGCACTGGCCATGTTGGTAGAGTACTCGAAACACTGCAATACACTACACAGGTCTCGTATGGAGGCCCACTCGTTTGTGGTGAAGTGGTGCTGTCCCGCAGAGCGACTGACCCGTGCGTGCTGCAGCTGAAACTCCACTATTGCCTGCTGCTGCTCGCACAGTCTCTCCAGCATGTGCAAGGTGGAGTTCCACCTTGTGGGCACATTGCATAGGAGGCGGTGAGCGGGAAGACCGAAGTTCCGCTGCAGCGCGGACAGGCGAGCAGCAGCAGGGTGAGAATGCCGAAAGTGTGCACAGATGGCCCGCACTGTCTGCAGCAGCTCTGACATATCCGGGTAGTTTTTTAGAAATTTCTGCACCACCAAATTCAGCACATCTGCCAGGCAAGGGATGTGCATCAAACCGGCTAGGCCCAGAGCTGCTACGAGATTTCGCCCATTATCACACACCACCAGGCCGGGCTTGAGGCACAGTGGCAACAACCACTCATCGGTCTGAAGTTCAATGCCCATCCACAGCTCCTGCGCAGTGTGGGGTTTATGCCCCAAACATATCAGTTTTAAAACAGCCTGCTGTCGTTTCCCCCTGGATGTGCTGAAGTTGGTGATGAAGGTGTTACGCTGAGCGGATGAGGAGGTGGTAGAGGAGAAGGAGGAGGAAGCGCAGTAGGAGGAGGAGGCAACAGGAGGCAAAGAGAAACGCCCTGCAATCTTCGGTGGCGGAAAAACATGCGCCAAACAGCTAGCCGCCTCAGGCCCACCCGCCACTACATTTGCCCAGTGTGCAGTTAGCGAGATATAGTGTCCCTGCCTGTGCTTACTGGTCCAGGTATCAGTGGTTATGTGGACCTTGCCACAGATGGCGTTGCGCAGTGCACACTTGATCTCGTCCCCGACTTGTTTGTGCAGGGAAGGGATGGCTCACCTGGAAAAGTAGTGGCAGCTGGGAACCATGTACTGTGGGACAGCCACCGCCATCAGGTTTTTAAAACTGTCCGTGTCCACCAGACAGAATGACAGCATTTCAAAGGCCAGATTTTGAAATGCTGGCATTCATGGCCAGGGATCGCGGGTAGGTAGGGCGGTACTTCCTCTTTCTCTCTAGTGTTTGGGAGATGGAGAGCTGTAAGCTTCCATGGGACCGTGTGGAAATGCTTGGGGACGGTGGCGGACATGGTGGCGTTGCTGACACATCGTCTGTTTGCTGGGTGGCAGGTGACACTGGCACTGTAGAGGTGGAGGAAGAGGCCCGGGGCAGCAGCAGAAGAGGAAGAGGAGCCTGAGACCTTTCTTGGATTTTGAGGTACTCCACTGCAGCAAATGCTTTGCATTCAGATGCCTGGTCATGGAGGTTGTGCTCAGGTTTAGAACATTTGTGCCTCGCTTCAGCCTCTCATTGCACAGTGTGCAAACCACTTGTGTCTTGTAGTCAGCACATTGTCTGTGGGGAATGCCTTTGAGCTGCCTTTGGTGTGCTAGGTCCCTGGGTGCGGTGGGTAGTAACAGGCATAATGTCTAGGGTACGCTCGCTTCGCTTTTGCAACCTGCTTCCTCTTTTGATGTGCTGGTGCCTCTATGCGACCACCACCTCTTCCTCCAAACTGCACACGTCACTCGCATGTGGGGCCTAGGACCTCATCATCCTTCACATGATCTTCCACCTACCCTTCACCACTGCCCTCCTTGTCAGTCTGCTCAATGAGGAAAGCCGCAGCAGTTGGCACCTGTGTTTCGTCATCATCAGAGACATGCTGCACTGGTGTTTTCATGTCCTCATCCTGCAACAGAAGTGGTTGGGCATCGGTGCACTCAATGTCTTCCACTTCTGGGGCAGGGCTATGTGGATGGGCCACGGAAAGCACACTAGCAGAGTCTTCAAAAAGCATAAGAGACTGCTGCATGACTTGGGGCTCAGACTGCTTGGCTGATTTACAAGAGGCTGAGGTGAAAGACAGATGGCCATGGAGTTCAGGTGCCAACTCCTAGCTTTCATCAAGGGACCGGGTGGGAGACAATGTTAAGAAACTGGAGGCATTGTCAGCCACCCAATCTACTATCGCCTGTACTTGTTCTGGCCTCACCATTCATTGAGTGGCATTCGGGCCTACCATATAACGTTGAAGGGTCTGTCGGCTACCTGAGGAAGGTGTTTCACTTGTGCGTGTAGCTGGCACAGATCGACCACATCCTATCCTTGCAACAGGAGCTTAAGCAACACCACCAACACCAGCAGCACCACGACCACGTCCCTTATTTGACGCTCTCCTCATTCTGGACACAAATGTACTACGTAGCACTATTTATTAATACTAAAAAAAGAATAATAAATTATTATTATTTTTTTTTAAAAAAAGAAAATTGTAGATGCACTTTTTGTTTTTGTGCAAGAAATGCACCGCTCACACCAGCAGCAGGAACCTCTCAACCGCTCACACCAGCAGCAGGAACTTCTCCCTACACCAGTATGAGATTATTTTAGAATGATAATCTGTCTTTCACAGCACCGACAGGAACCTGTCCCTACTGCAGTATGAGATGATTTTAGAACAATAATCTCCCCCTCAGAGCACCAACAGGAACCTCTCCCTAATGCTGTAGGAGATGGTTTTGTAATGATAAACTCTCCCTCAGAGCACCAACAGGAACCTCTCCCAAATGCAGTAGGAGATGGTTTTATAACAATAAACTCTCCCTCAGAGCATCAACAGGAACCTCTCCCTAATGCAGTAGTAGATGGTTTTAGAATGATAAACTCTCCCTCAGAGCACCAACAGGAACCTCTCCCTAATGCAGTAGGAGATGGTTTTAGAACGATAAACTCTCCCTCAGAGCACCAACAGGAACCTCTCCCTAATGCAGTAGTACTGTAAATGATCCAGTTTTTGGTGTTTGGAGAAGAGGGTGGTCCATGTATATAACAGCACGGTAATCTTACTTACAGTTAGATGCACAGGGGAATCGGCTAGAGAAAAATTCTTTGCAATATATCTCGGCTGATACTGCCCGGGTGCAGATGCAAATCATGCTGGGTTATTTTGAGGGACATTGCGGTGCTCCAGCCAGGCAATGACCGACTCAGGATCTTCGAAAAAATGTACACGTTCCTCCCCCACAAATCTAAGCTTGGCTGGATAGAGCATCGCATATTTTAAGTTCTTGACCCGAAGGCGTCATTTGGCCTCTGTAAATTGAGCTCGGCGGCGCTGGACTTCCGCTGAAAAATCTGGATACACCGATACATGGCCGCTACGAAACGGTATGTTACCCTTCAACCGAGTGAGCCGAAGCACTGCATCGTGGTCTCTGTAATTCAGCAACTTGGCAATGAAGGTGCGTGGGGGAGCACCACTTGGGGGAGGTTTGGCGGCCATGTGGTGCGCGCTTTCCACCATGAACGTGGAAGAGAAGGCCTCTCTTCCGTAGGTAGTGATCAGCAGTTGTTCCAAGAACGTGGGGGGGTCTGTACCCTCTGCCCCTTCAGGCAGACCGACCAAGAGAAGGTTGCATCGTCTCAGCCTATTCTCCATGTCATCCTGCTTCTGTATCAGACTGTGGAGCTGGTGCTGGAGCCGCTCTGTAGAGTGTTGTAATGACGGGAGATCATCCTCCACCTGGCTGATGTGACGTTCCGTCTCAGAAACACGCTCCCGCACTTTCTGCAGATCTTGGCGGAGCAGGGAGATGTCTATTTTCACCTTGTTGATCTTCAAGGTGAGAGTGGATTGGCAGTGGGATATAGCCTCCAGTACTTTAGCTGTGTTAGCACGGGATCCGGACGCCGCAGGAGCCTCGGTGCCATCTTCCCTCGCCGGCTCCCTCTCCTCATGACGAAATCTGTCCAGCTTTTGGAGCGCCTCAGATGGCCGCTTCGGAGGTGACATTGTAATCCTCGGAGCAAGTGGGTCACAGGGGTAAGTCCAAAAGCCAGATTCAGGTAGAATTCTTTCAGGATACCGTCACACAGAATTAATGCACGGAGGAGCTCCTAAGCAAGACTCCCTACGCCATGCTGCCTCAGGCCACGCCCCCCAATGCAGTAGTAGATGGTTTTAGAACAATAAACTCTCCCTTAGAGCACAAGCAGGAACCTCTCCCTTATACAGTAGTAGATGGTTTTAGAACGATAAACTCTCCCTCAGAGCACCAACAGGAACCTCTCCCTAATGCAGTAGCAGATGGTTTTAGAACAATAAACTCTCCCTCAGAGCACCAACAGGAACCTCTCCCTAATGCAGTAGTAGATGGTTTTAGAACGATAAATTCTCCCTCAGAGCACCAACAGGAACCTCTCCCTAATGCAGTAGAAGTAGGTTTTATAATGATAAACTCTCCCTCAGAGCACCAACAGGAACCTCTCCCTAATGCAGTAGTAGATGGTTTTAGAACGGTAAACTCTCCCTCAGAGCACCAACAGGAACCTCTCTCTAATGCAGTAGTAGATGATTTTAGAACGATAAAGTCTCCCTCAGAGCACCAACAGGAAACTCTCATTAATGCAGTAGTAGATGGTTTTAGAAAGATAAACTCTCCCTCAGAGCACCAACAGGAACCTCTCCCTAATGCAATAGTAGATGATTTTAGAACGATAAACTCTCCCTCAGAGCACCAACAGGCTTCTAAGGCAAACTAGTGAAAAGCTTGTTGATTGGTTGCCCAGCAGCTATAGAAAAGGCGCCAAAAATACCTGAATACCGAACCCGGGCTTTTTTTTTAGTGTCCAGGATCGGGTTTGAGGCACAGACACCCCAAAGTCTGGTACAGACCCGAACTTTACAGTCCGGGTTTGCTCAACTCTAGCCATATACTCATCGACCCCCGATCGCTGCGATCGTTTCAGAGATCTGGCACACATTTAAGAATTTATAATTTTTCTATTTACTGTATGGTTTGGATTACTGATTATTTATTTATATGGTTCAAATAAATATATCTATTTCTATGTTTTTGATAGGCATATATATGTTATTTTAATATCCCTTTCAGATTTATACTCAAGATCTCTCCTACAAAAACATTTGCCATTACTGACCTAACTGACATAACAAACACTAACCTCAGTGTATACACTTGCCAAAAATCGTCCGGAGATTGGAGAGAAAAAAAATTACTTTCTTTTAAAAAAAAATGGAGCCCCTAATGAGACAAAGAGCCAAAATTAGTAATGGGATCCAAGAAGGGTTCATCATACAAAAATAATCGGAAGGCAAAAAGAGGACCACATAAGGTACAATCTCTGAATGATCAAACCAAAAAAGAGAATATCAGTCAGCAATAGGTAAATACACATCCAAATTAAAAAGATAATAATTATCTTATCAAGAATCTTTACAAAAATGCAAAAAAATAAATTATCCCATAACAGTATACAAAAAATAAATAAAGACTGATAAATGTAGAAATAAGCGGGGTATAATGGCAAATGTTTTTGTAGGAGAGATCTTGAGTATAAATCTGAAAGGGATATTAAAATAACATATATATGCCTATCAAAAACATAGAAATAGATATATTTATTTGAACCATATAAATAAATAATCAGTAATCCAAACCATACAGTAAATAGAAAAATTATAAATTCTTAAATGTGTGCCAGATCTACAAAAAGGAGAGGTGTACCTAACTGCAAAATGATTTTAAATGACTGAATAAAAACTAACGTATAGCACACCAAAAGTTAGGTGAAAAATAAATTATAACAAAAGGTACCTGCCAGCAATAAGTTAATTAATAACAGTGAGGAACTACAAATAATCATCGAACACATAATAAGGCGGTGTAGAAAAATTATAAATTCTTAAATGTGTACCAGATCTCTGAAACGATCGTAGCGATCGGGGGTCGATGAGTATATGGCACAAGGAATGCTATTTATAGCAGGAAGCCCCTACGGAGGAGAGAGTATATTTAATTATATCTTAAATGTGTGCCAGATCTCTGAAACAATCGTAGCGATCGGGGGTCGATGAGTATATGGCACAAGGAATACTCTTTATAGGAGAAAGCCCCTACGGAGGAGAAAGTATATTTAATTATATCTTAAATGTGTGCCAGATCTCTGAAACGATCGTAACAATCGGGGGTCGATGAGTATTTTTTTGCACAAGGAACACTCTTTATAGCAGGAAGCCCCTCAGGAGGAGAAAGTATATTTAATTATATACTTAATTATACATTATAAGGAAGGGCGGTATGAATAAATCTAAAATCTGTGAGATATGATGGCAGGGCAAGCAGTGCGGAGATTTTAGAAAGTAACATAGCGAGATGATAGAAAAAACAACATATAAGGTAAGCAGGTGAAGTTTGCCACATAGAAAAAGAAAAAATGATACCAAAGATTACAAGTGAAAAACAAAGAAGCAGAGAGGAGAAACCACAAATCATTGTAGACAATGAGTGGATGAGAGACCACCCACATTCACAGCGGATAGAGATTACATGGAGAGCAGCAGACAAAAAGCGTCTGGACGTGACCACACGGCTACTATCACACACAGGACAGCGCATCGCTCATCGTCTCAACCCGGGTAACTTCAAAAAACACAGAGAAGTTTTAGCAGAGGAGGATAATGGTGATGTGCGCTACCTTATATGCACATTGTGATTATGACGTTTTATGAATGTAAGCATGTTTTTAGTTGAAGGGGGTGCGAAATAAAGTGAAACTTTTTACACTATGGAGCTCTTCTTTATCCTTACATATGTCTAATGAAAACACGGCTGACTGAAATACCCCACACGGAAGCTGTATAGGAGAACAGTGGAGGAATACTGATTCATCCCTAAGGGGAAAGAAGGCGCACAAAGATCAGCGTTCTGGTAAGTGGGGACCCATAGGGACAGCTGTAAGAACGAGAAGGCTGGGACAAACCACTATAACCCTGGGAGGGGCACCAACAGTTAACCCTTTTGATGTGGGATTTGTCAGAAGAAGAGCAGCAGATCCATAATACTGAAAAGCTGGGATAACCCCCCAAATGTTATAAACTGAATGGACCTTTGTGAATCATTTTTATTGACCAACACAGGCGTTGGACACCGAGTTTATTGCAGTGAATCCTATTGTTGTATATATTGTATTGTATTGTTTTATGGGTATTGTTTTATGAATATAGTATCTTATATAGATCTATACCGTACATTTTAAGGCGCAGCTAACATTTATAGGCGGAATACACAACATAATATATAGTACTTTCCTTATGAATGCCAATATCAACAGCTATATGTATAGCTTACCCGAACGTGTGTATGTCGGTGCCAAGGCAATTCGTGCGTGCTGCTGCCCTGAGCCGTACCTGGAGGAGGCCCATCCTATATAGGGCACACCGCCCCAATCAATGGCGTCCGCGCCAGCTGACACGCCGCGGGAAGTGGCATGTGACGCTATTAATCCAGCAGAAGCTACGGCGCATGAGCGGCGTCAGCTCCACTGGTCCGCCAAACTCATTGACGTCAGAACAGGGGCCGCTCACCATGCAGCAGACCAGGGAGAAGCACGTCCGCACGAGGGGGAGCAAGGAGAGTCCACAGAGGGCTCCCTCTTGTGGACAACTCCCACGCCGCAGCACTTGAGCCCGAATAGCACCCAAAGGGACCACACGGGGCGGGCACTTGCAGCGCTTTCAGCCACGTACCTGCACCAGACAACGCTAGCCCAGGGGATCTGAGGGCAAAGCAAGAAGGGGAAACAGAGACCCAAGCATGGGAACACCCGCTCAAGGGCAGACCAAAAACCCTCAGAGGGACAGGCACTGCTGGACATAATATTAAAATGGGTTAACGAGTGAGCACAAAACAGTACTTACCAAATGGTTACACACATCAAGCATAGAAGAGTAATATACACAGGAAATTAAATATACTTTGAAACAAAGCTTGTACATATATCTCAAATTAAGAATAATCCTGTACACTGCAAAACATACAGTATATACAGTGCACTCATATGGGAGCACATGGATAAAAGCAACGGTCCACAAGGCTACATGACAAGGCCCTCCCACGGGTGCCCCAGAATCAAGAGACACACGTGACAAACTCGCCCTGTTCATACAACAGTAAAGGGTTGGCCAGAGAAAATGGTTAAGTAACAACAACCAGATATTTAAAGTGGTGGACAGAGGCCATCAAGGCCAACGCATAAGGAAATGTGGTAGCCATCAGGCACCACTGCAGGGAACATAAAGTCTATGCATGGAACAGTCGGGGCCCCAGCCAATTTACAGAAAGACCTCATTTAGGCCTGGAGTTTTAGTGGTCTCCAGGCGCTCTATCCATAAAGTTTCTCTCTGAAGACTAATCTTGTCCCAGGGGCCACCCCTTGGGTTTGCTGGAACCGTTTCCAGTACCAAAAATTTGACCACCTGTGTGTCAAACCCATGGTATAGATCTAGGTGCTGACTGACTGGGGTGACCATTTTACCATTGACTGAGTAGTAGATGTGGTCCCCTATATGCTGACATAGTTGTCGTATCGTTTTACCGACATAGAAAGCTCCGCATTGGCAGAGCATTAAACAGTTGAATATGAATCTCATAAGAAATAAAAGAAATGTGTTTTGCCTGCTCACTCATGTGTTCTTTAAAAATGGTACTCGCTGAATAATACCAATTCTCCGAGGGTATGCAAACTTTTGAGCACAACTGTATATACTATATATATAGTTTAGTGTTGAGTGTTCTTGATTAAAGTCTGCCTGATGTCTCCTTCTCCAAATGCCTGGTAAAATTGCTTAGATACTGTGCCTAGAGTCAGTACAATATTTTGCCCCCTCTCTTACTGTGGCCATCCAACAAAGTAATGGTAGCTTGATAACCTGCACTTGGCCAGGCTCCAAACACTTCCCTGAGACAAGCAGCTGCAAAAGGAATGCAGAGGGAAGAAGGCATGTCCCATCCCCACAGCCTGAGTTCAGGGCAATGCATACATCCTTGTATACAAGTACTACTCTGATGTGCGTATGTCTGTAAACAGTCACTGCATATTTCAGCCTTTCATTGATATTTATATAGGGCTGACAGTGGGCTGTACTCTACATCTGTGACTCCCAGGCAGAAAATTATGCCCAAATGTATTCTGTGAAGCTCTTGTGGCTTTGTGCTTAAAGGAGCTGTAAAGGCAGAAGGTTTTTTATCTTAATGCATTCTATGCATTAAGATAAAAAAACCTTCTGTGCATAGCAGCCTCCCTGGCACCCCCTAATTTCTTACCTGAGTCCCTTCTCTCTCCAGCAATGTCCACAAGTGTCTTAGCTGGCCAAAACTTTCCTTCTGATTGGCTGAGACACAGCAGTGATGCCATTGGCTCCCGTGGCTTTCAATCAAAGCCAGTTAGCCAATCAAGGGGGGGGGGGGCAGGACAGGGCTCCATGTCTGAATGGACACACAGATCTGTGACTTGGTTTGGGTGCCCCCATAGAAAGCTGCTGGCTGTGGGGGCACTGAACAGGAGGGAGGGGCCAGGAGCGGCGAAGAGGAACCCGAGAAGAGGAGAATCCAGGCTGTTCTGTGCAAAACCAACTGCATAGAGGAGGTAAGTATAACATGTTTGTTATTTTAAAAAAAAAGAGACTTTTCAATCACTTTAAAGCCTAACATAACTGCCCTGAATCTTTGGGTATGAATATGTTTATTTATTTATTTATGTTAAATTAATTGCAAAGCTACGAAAAGGTAACACATGCAACAATGTGTTGGGGTTTTTAACTTGAAAAAGCTTGTTCATTTCTATGAAAGAGATTAATTTTGCACATCCCTGAAAGAAAAAACAACATCCTTCAGTACGCCTAAATCTTTGCTCTAAACACTTACCACTGTATCTAAAAGTTATGTTATAAGAAACCGATGTGAGATTCCCCAATAGTACAATATGTTTGCAGCAAGAAAACAGAAGTCTGCTCATAAAAGTTTATAGGTATGTATCCTCTTGTGTTATTTGTAATACAATATGTTATTTCAACACCTGATCTTCATCTTGAAAGTGAATGGTTTAAGTTGCCAGCCTGGGAAGTGTTTTAATAGTTTCTATAAAAAGCAGTCCTTAAAAAAAAA
>BLSH010352766.1:138821-152754 GCA_018402905.1 Glandirana rugosa | reverse complement strand
TCGTATATTTAATGAAACCAGGTGATATCTAGATATCTATAGAAGGCACTTTTTGTCACTTATTTTTAGTTACCGGGATTTCAGTTGACATAAGTAGACTTAAGGCCGAACCTATCACTTACCCCCTTCATGCCCGCGACGAAGTCAACACCCAACGGTTAGTCACAAACGGTCGCGCCGTCCTTCCCGTTATACCCGAGACGTCCGGACAGAAACAGAAGAACCAGTGACGCCCTCTGATGAACACGATCGGTGTGGTTGAACTTGACGTGAATACACTGAGCGGTGCAATGGTTCACAATGACGTCACGAACAAACAGATACTGGTCCTACATGTTCCGGCGACCACGAACGGTCCATTGTACATCCTGGTCATAGACAAACAAGCACTGCAGTAACACTTGGTAACGTGGCGAGTCACATAAGTGCAGTTCAAGTTGGTGTGGCTAGCACAAGTAGTCTCCCGCAGTGACCAAGAAGACAAAGACAGGCCTGCAGAGCCCATATTGCCCTTCCTGCCGCGCTGGCAAACACTGATTGGCAACCCACAACTGAAGCAGCGCCCGTACTTCCCCCATTCACTATCCAAGCCGGAATTCAGATGAATACAGTTGACTTTAGGGCCATTGATTTTTATTCACTGTTTTTCACGGAAGATATCTATAGATCTATAGTGGACCAAAGTAATTTATATGCTGGCCAAAACATTGCCGCTAATCCCCATTTGTCACTTGCCAGAGATTGGAAACCAATTACGGTTTCTGAATTTAAGACCTTTCTGGGCCTTACCCTCAACATGGGCATACATAAAGAACCTGAACTGCGGTTATATTGGTCCACTGACTCAATTCATCGTATGCATGTCTTCTCTGCTTGCATGGCCAGGACATAATACGAGTAGATCCTGCGGTTCATGCATTTCAACGACAACTCTGTCGTCCATGGGGGGGACCCTGAATATGATCGGCTCCTCAAAATTCGGCCCCTCATAAACCACTTCAATCAGCAGTTCACAGCACTTTTTATTCCCAAGCAAATTGTGTGCGTGGACGAGTCCCTGATTAAATTTGCTGACCACACACTAAGACTTGGGCATGCTGGAATATGTTCGTCTACTCGGATGAGGGCAGGGCCCTCCTGCAGGAGGTCCCTGCTGGCTGACGTCTCTTAGAAGTAGCATACACGCCATTAATGTGGGGTAGTACAGTCCCTTTGGGCATGTACCCATCTCTCTTTCTCTTCCTTCCCCTATCTAATTTTTCCCCCCCACCCAAGGAAAAATGCCCCCACAAGGAACAAGCTTGACCATTATGCAATCATTAAGCTCCCTCTGACCACGGAGGCCGCTATGAAGAAGATTGAAGACAATAAGGCCTCATACACACGGACGTTTCTAAAAAAATAAACAAAACGTCGGGCCCGACGTCAAGGAAAAAAAGTTGGCGTTTTTCTGCGTTATGCATCGGCGTTTTTGAGCGTTAGTGAGCGTCGGCGTCAATAGGAGTTTTTTAAAAAAAATCATCCCTCTGCTATTTTTCAACCTAAAAACGTTGGCGTCAAAAAATGCCGGAAAACGCCAGTATAATAATAGGTGGCGTTTGTTGGCATATTGTGGCGTCGACGTCAAAAAATGCCAAAACGTTACAGCCTCAGAATGCGATGGCCGTGGGTTCTAGTTTCAGCTCACTAACGCCGACGCCATCTACAGCTCAAAAACGCCAACGTTTTTATGGGGCCATTGACTAACATGGAGAGCTGCAAAAAACGCCAGAAAACGCCGGCATCAAAAAACGTCCGCGTGTATGAGGCCTGACACTCTGGTTTTCATTGTTTCAAAGCAAACAAGCACCAAATTAAACAAGCTGTAGGACATTGATCTGGGCAAAGTGAACACCCTCATTTGGCCAGCGAGAAGGCGGCCTACGCTCGCCTTGTTCACAATTCCGACACTCTATCAGGGGTCCTCAAACTATGGCCCTCAAGTTGTTCAGGAACTACAATTCCCATCCTCCTTAGTCATGTCTGTGAATGTCAGAGTCTTACAATGCCTCATGGGACGTGTAGTTCCGCAACAGCTGGAGGGCCGTCGTTTGAGGATCCCTACTCTAGATGTTGCTAACAACATTGGCATCATGTAAACCTGCTGGCACATGTTCTGTAGAGAAATAAATCCATAAGAAAAAGCTAGGCCTGCTATATTTTTAGCACTGCAAGTTGGTAGATTAAATGCAGGCGATCGATGCTTCTCTAGGTTACAAGTCATCGGGGTGTTCAATCATCAATCGGAAATAGAAGCAGAAATTTCTGAAAAGTGACAGACGACGCAAAATGGATGACTCCAGGCCAGGATCACATGACCCCAAGGCCAAGAAGTGGCACGATGGTTATCACAATCCAGAATCAATGATGTCAGTGTGATAGACTTATGGTAGGAGTAGGGGAATTCTCTGAGATGATTACTTCTATTATAAGCAAAGTAATAAAGAACAAAGGAGGTTGCGTTAGGATTTGCAGGCATAAAAATTCTACTTACTTAGGCCAGAGTTTCTACAGACAGGAGGCCATTTGGCAGGGGAAGGCTGGCAGCCTTAGGCCTGGGGGGGCAAGCCCAGTCAAGCGGCCCATTGAACCACCGAATCAGCTCACCATCCATGCCCACCTGGTTTTAGAAGGATATTGATGTTATAAAGCAAGACAAATATGATACAATGTGGCAACATAATTTAATGTTAATAGCAGCAAAGGAGGTTTAACAAAAATAATGCATCAATCCAGCTCATCAGTGCCCACCAATGCAGCTTCACCAGTGCCCATCAGCACAGCTGGCCCTGGGTGCCGCCCCCCCTTTGCCTGCAGTTAGTTTGTGGCTGCGCCCCTGGCCCCTCCTTCCTTCAAGAGGAAAAAAGTGTGAGCGGGCAGCGGCTGTCAGCCTTAGGCCTGGGGGGCAAGTCCAGTCAAGCGGCCCATTGAACCACCGAATCAGCTCACCATCCATGCCCATCTGGTTTTAGAAGGATATTGATGTTATAAAGCAAGACAAATATGATACAATGTGGCAACATAATTTAATGTTAATAGCAGCAAAGGAGGTTTAACAAAAATAATGCATCAATCCAGCTCATCAGTGCCCACCAATGCAGCTTCACCAGTGCCCATCAGCACAGCTGGCCCTGGGTGCCGCCCCCCCTTTGCCTGCAGTTAGTTTGTGGCTGCGCCCCTGGCCCCTCCTTCCTTCAAGAGGAAAAAAGTGTGAGCGGGCAGCGGCTGTCAGCCTTAGGCCTGGGGGGCAAGTCCAGTCAAGCGGCCCATTGAACCACCGAATCAGCTCACCATCCATGCCCATCTGGTTTTAGAAGGATATTGATGTTATAAAGCAAGACAAATATGATACAATGTGGCAACATAATTTAATGTTAATAGCAGCAAAGGAGGTTTAACAAAAATAATGCATCAATGCCGCTCATCAGTGCCCACCAATGCAGCTTCACCAGTGCCCATCAGCACAGCTGGCCCTGGGTGCCGCCCTCCCCCCCTTTGCCTGCCTTTAGTTTGTGGCTGCGCCCCTGGCCCCTCCTTCCTTCCTCCACAAGAGGAAAAAAGTGTGAGCGGGCAGCGGCCGTCAGCCATTTTGAATGTAAGTTAGGGTGGCCTGGGGGGCAATTGCCACCCTGCCCCCTGGCCCAGCCCTCCCCTGCCATTTGGAGAAGTTTCTCTGGTGAGGCTTCTTATATGGAAGCACGTTGACTCTGCTTTACACTCTTCCCCTGCTGCACATGCTCAAAGATAAATGCAGTGCAATAAAATAAAGGGGGGGTGGGGGGGGGGCAAGATTGGCTCTACATTGCCATCCGCCTTTAATTTTACATACTTTCATCTCAGGGCTTTTAGTACCTTACTGTTGTCTGCATAGATGACAACATTCAGCCATTTTCTCCTCCATCTGGCTTTCTATCAGGAACCTGGCACCAATGTTTCGAGTTGGCATGGGGCACTTAGGTAGAGAAGACCATCTTTGGATTCCATTTTTTGCCAAAATTGCAAAGCAATTGAACACTTAAAATGGTGGCGCTGGTCAACTTCAATAATGGAACAAAAACTGTCCCCATCAAATCGGGCAGGAAAATAAAAGCGGACTCCTTTCAATGAAGTTGTCTTGCCCCCTGCCAATTTGGACTACACATTTCAGTAAACTACTGAGCCTGTCAATTATCCATTACTGGAATTTACATATTGCTTTACATATTGTACATTCACAGCAATCCCTGCCTCAATGAGCTTACAGTCTTAGGTCCCTTTTTCACATACATATTCCGGGGCCCAATTTAGACAGGAGCCAATTAACCTACCAGCATGTCTTGGGAGTGTGGGTGGAAACTCACACAGGAAGGGCATGCAAACCCTAGGCAGATGGCATCCTAGGGTCCCCCAAACCCAGTGGACGCAAGGGAGGTGGAGTGGGAATCCTTTTATCCCCACAGAGCACTCTCCTCCCTCTGTGTCCCTCTCATCATATGAAAGTCACTGTATAATATAAAATATATCTATTTTCTCCAATGTCTTTAAGAATTGGTGTGACCTACAGGCCACCTGGGGTGGTATCTTTCCTTGATGCCTTAATGCTTGGCTACCCTACTTTCTCTATTCTGAAATTCCAACAATCATTCTTGGTGACTTCAACATCCCTGTTAATACCAACACTTCTGCTACTTCTAAACTTCTCAGTCTAGCTTCCACTTTTGACCTGAAGCAATGGACACATGCATGGGCGTCCGCAGAAATTTTTTCAGGGGGGCATCATTTTAAGGTCACCCAAGCTCTGCCCCTTTTCCACAATGTCGTTATTACATTATCACGGTCAGAGACTGCAGACATGGTACAGGAGATGGTCAGAGACTGCAGACATATTACAGGAGACGGTCAGAGACTGCAGACATAGTACAGGAGATGGTCAGAGACTGCAGACATAGTACAGGAGACGGTCAGAGACTGCAGACATAGTACAGGAGATGGTCAGAGACTGCAGACATAGTACAGGAGATGGTCAGAGACTGCAGACATAGTACAGGAGATGGTCAGAGGCTGCAGACATGGTACAGGAGATGGTCAGAGGCTGCGGACATGGTACAGGAGATGGTCAGAGGCTGCGGACATAGTACAGGAGACGATCAGAGACTGCAGACATAGTACAGGAGACGGTCAGAGACTGCAGACATAGTACAGGAGACGGTCAGAGGCTACAGACATAGTACAGGAGATGGTCAGAGACTGCAGACATAGTACAGGAGACGGTCAGAGACTGCAGACATGGTACAGGAGATGGTCAGAGACTGCAGACATGGTACAGGAGATGGTCAGAGACTGCAGACATAGTACAGGAGATGGTCAGAGACTGCAGACATGGTACAGGAGATGGTCAGAGACTGCAGACATGGTACAGGAGATGGTCAGAGATTGCAGACATAGTACAGGATATAGTCAGAGACTACAGACATGGTACAGGAGACGGTCAGAGGCTGCAGACATGGTAGAGGAGATGATCAGAGACTGCAGACATGGTACAGGAGACTGTCAGAGGCTGCAGACATAGTACAGGAAACGGTTAGAGACTGTGGACATGGCACAAGAGACGATCAGAGACTGCATACATGGCGCAAAAGGATAAAGACCTAGTGGGGAAACCCCGATCTGATCCCAGAGCGATTGCCCCCCCCCCCCCCTACCTGTGGACACCCATGGATGTATGCTTCTACTCACTCTGATGGCAACACCCTCGACCATGTATACTCCTACCTATGCACACCGTGCAACATCTCCAACAATCCTATCCTTCTCTCTGATCAACTCCTTGTTAGTTTTGCACTCTCTGTGTCTTTCACCACCTTTCCCTTCAATTGCCCAACAGTTACCCATTGAAACCTTCGCCACCTCAACCCTTCTCTTCTCTACTCTGTTATTGACCACCTCTATGACAAAATCTCATCCCCGTCCTGCTTCACTTCTGTCTACAATAGATTATTGTCCTCCGCCCTAGACGAGCTCGTCCACCTCACTATGCACAGTATCCAGCCCCCAACCCCTACAACCAGATGACACCAAAACATAGCCGCGCTCTTGAGCGTCTGTGGCATAAAACTCACAAAGCCTTCAACCAATACAAATCTGACCTCCAAAAATACAATTCTTGCCTCCACACTGCCAAGCAGACCTATTTTATCACTCTCATCAACACCTCCTCATCCAGTCCCCTTCAACCCTTGTCTACATTTAACCGCCTACTTCATCCTCAACCCACTAACTTACTCACTGCCCAGATCGCCAATCAATCGCCAATTCAAAAAGAAGTCTGATACATTTTCCATTGTAGAGATATCTCCTCTACTTATCACTCCATGTCCACAAGTACACTCAACACTTCCCTTATTTAACTCTGCTACTCTAGACGAGGTTGCTAAGCTTTTTTCTAACCCCCACCTAACCACCTGAACCCCGTTCCATCGCAAATACTACGGTCAGCCTTCATCTCGATCATAAACACTCTAACTCACATCTTCAACCTCTCCCTCTCTTCTGGAATCTTCCCAAACTCTAGAACATGCACTAGTCATCCCCATACTTAAAAAGCCTTCCTTGGACCCCACCAATCTCTTCAAACTATGCCCCTTACTCCCCTTTTCCTCCAAACTCCTTGAACGCCTAGCCTACAACCGAGTGGCCACTTCATTATCAATAACCTCCTGGGTGCCCTTCAGTCTGGATTTCGCCCTCAACGCTTAACAGAAACTTTGCTCCTAAAACTAACGATTTACGAACAGCAAAAAAAAAAAATGTACACCATTTTGTACTCCTACTCCTGGACCTTTTGGCTGCCTTTGATATGGTTGACCACCAACTCCTCAAAAAAAAAAAACTTTACTCCTTTGTTCTCCATGACTGAGCTCTTCATTGGTTCTCATCCTACCTATCCCACCGCACTACAATTCTACTGCCTCCTCTCCTCTTTCTTTCTCTGTTGGGGTCCCCCAAAGTTCTGTTCTTGGACCTCTCTTATTTTCAATCTACACCTCCTCTCTGGATCAGCCGATAGCCTCCTATTGCTTTCAATATAATTTCTACACTGACGACACCCAAATCTATCACTCTACCCCTCAGCTCCCTCCATCGGTCTCTAATTTACTAACAGAGGTATCAGTCTGGATGTCACACCACTTCCTCAAAATCAATCTATCCAAAACCCAAACCCATAAGATTTCCTCCACCACGTGCCTCTTCCAGACTCTCTCTGTCAAGATCAATGGTACAACCATCCATCCATCCATTCATTCCCACATGCCAGGGTGCAAGGTGCAATCCTGGACTCTGAACGCCCCTTTCGGCCCCACATCCAATCACTTTCCAAAGCTTGCCGCCTCAACGTTTGCAACATCTCCAAAATACGCCCCTTCCAAACCAACGACACCACAAAGCTTCAAATTCACTCCCTAGTTATCTCTCATCTCAATTACTGCAACTCCTTCCTCACTGGACCACCTTTACATAGGCTACCCTACCCTTCAAGTGATTGTAAAGGCTCTTTTTTTTTCTATTAAAATAACAAGCATGTTCTACTTACCTCCTCTGTGCAGTGGTTTTGCACTGGGCAGCCCGGATCCTCTTCTTGGGTCCCTGGCTGGAGCTCCTGGCCCCTACCTCCTGTTGAGTGCCCCCACAGCAAGCATCTTGCTATGGGGGGCACCTGAGCTGAGCTCCATGTAGCTATTGAGACGTGGAGCTGCCCTTCGGCCCACCCCCCCCTCTCCTAGTTGGCAGAGTTTGATTGACAGCAGCGGGAGCCAATGGCAGAGAGAGAGTCCCATACTGCTGAGGCATTTGTGGACATCGCTGGATAGAGATGGGGCTCAGGTAAGTATTAGGGGGCTGCTGCACACAGAAGGTTATTTATCTTTCTGCATAGAATGCATTTAGATTAAAAAAAAAACATCTGACTTTACAAC
Source organism: Glandirana rugosa (assembly GCA_018402905.1). NCBI lineage: Eukaryota > Metazoa > Chordata > Amphibia > Anura > Ranidae > Glandirana > Glandirana rugosa. Next base: position 144,763 of record BLSH010352766.1, on the reverse strand, counting down.
CCCTTTCAGTCCATCAAGAATGCTGCTGCCAGACTCACCTACCTTACCAACCGTTTAGTGTCTGCTACCCCTCTCTGCCAATCCCTCCATTGGTTGCCACTCACCCAAAGAATTAAATTCAAAATACTAATAACTTTACTAATTCCAACCAAATCGTTCCTCCTGCTCTCTAGTTCCCAGGTCACCTCCTCCCATGCCCATTTCCAGAACTTCTCTGGAGCCTCTCCCATCCTGTGTAATTCCCTACCCCAATTCGTCCGACTATCTACAAATCTATGCACTTTTAGGCAATCCCTGAAAAAAGTTTATTTTCAGAGAAGCCTATCCTGTCTCCACCTAACAACTGTACTTTAATTTTCTTCATCAGCTCACCCCCCACAGTTATTACCTTTTGTATCCCTTGACCCTCCCTCCTAGATTGTAAGCTCTAATGAGCAGGGCCCTCGGATTCCTCCTGTATTGAATTGTATTGTATTTATACTGTCTGCCCTCATGTTGTAAAGCGCTGCGCAAACTGTTGGTGCTCTATAAATCCTGTATAATAATAATAAAATCATAGCCAGGATTGGAACCGAGGACCTCAATATCTCAGGGCAGAAGTGCCAACCACTAAGCCCTTGTGCTGCCCTGTATTATTGCCCAATTTTGACTTCACAAATCAATGACTGACCCAGTTTGTGGGTGGTGCATTGCTTAGGCTGGCCATACATAAAGCAATCAACCCGTGGTTGAAGGGAAAAAAAAGGACTAGATTCCTCCATCAATCAATCGACTGAATATTGCCAGCTTTACTGTAGCCGGTTGGGTGCCCCAAACTCTCCTGGTGTTTTTGGAATCAAAAGCTGGCTGACATTTTAAAAACAGCGCTGTGCATACCCAACAAAAAGCACCATTTCAGGCTAGCTTAGATTACCTTTAACCACTTGACTTACGGAAGATTTGCCCGCCTTCACGACCAGGCCTTTTTTTGCGATACGGCACTGCGTTACTTTAACTGACAATTGCGCGGTCGTGCGACGTTGTACCCAAATAAAATTTATGTCCTTTTCCCCCACAAATAGAGCTTTCTTTTGGTGATATTCGATTCAAGGCCAGCTTAACCACTTGCCGACCTGCTCACCCAGATGCACTGCGGCAGGTCGGCTCTCCGGCATGAACCAACGTACCCGTAGGTTGGTCCATGCAGGTGAGAGTGCGGGCCCGTGGGTCCGGCGGACTCGTTGTACGCAGAGGCAGAACGGGGATCTGCCCATGTAGACAAGGCGGATCCCCGTTCTGACAGGGGACATCTCATCCAGTCATCGGAAACAGCGATCTCTGTCATGTGCCTGGCAGCCCATCACCTGGTCAATACTAGGATCCCTGTAGGACCCAGCAGAGCTCACCTGACACAGCTTTTACCTGGGAATGGTGATTGGCCAACTCCACTTTAAATCACCTGTATCAGCATACGATCAGTGCTCGTTATAAGTTGGTTACCTTTGTGTGCTACTGCTAGAAGCAGCTGATATCTGCTCTGTATATTTCGTGACCCGGCTTTGCTCGTTTCTGATTCGGTACCGTTTGGACTCTGATCTACCCGTGTATGACCCAGCTTGCCTAGACTACGCTTTACCTGATGCCACTGTAGTGCCAGACTCAGCATTACTACTCGGCTGCCCAGCCAACCTCCTGTATCATCTGCAGCAAGTGGACTACAAGTTCCAGCCAACCTCCACCTTCATCTGCAGCAAGTGGACTACAAGTTCCAGCCAACCTCCACCTTCATCTGCAGCAAGTGGACTACAAGTTCCAGCCAACTTCCACCTTCATCTGCAGCAAGTGGACTACAAGTCCCAGCCAACCTCCTGTTTCATCTGCAGCAAGTGGACTACAAGTTCCAGCCAACCTCCACCTTCATCTACAGCAAGTGGACTACAAGTTCCAGCCAACCTCCACCTTCATCTGCAGCAAGTGGACTACAAGTTCCAGCCAACCTCCACCTTCATCTGCAGCAAGTGGACTACAAGTTCCAGCCAACCTCCTGTTTCATCTGCAGCAAGTAGACTACAAGTTCCAGCCAACCTCCACCTTCATCTGCAGCAAGTGGACTACAAGTTCCAGCCAACCTCCTGTTTCATCTGCAGCAAGTGGACTACAAGTCCCAGCCAACCTCCACCTTCATCTGCAGCAAGTGGACTACAAGTCCCAGCCAACCTCCTGTTTCATCTGCAGCAAGTGGACTACAAGTTCCAGCCAACCTCCTGTTTCATCTGCAGAGGAGCTACAAGTCCCAGCAGACCTGCTCAGGGTTATGTGCTCTTGTTCATTGAACTCTTTGTAGTCAGCACATTTGAACGGTCATCTGCTCCTAGCCTGACACCCCCCTACAGTGAGAGCACACCCAGGGAACACAGTTAACCCCTTGATTGCCCCCTAGTGTTTTACCCCTTCCCTGCCAGTGTCATTTATACATTGAACACTGCATATTTATAGCACTGATCAATACAATAATGTCACTGGTCCCCAAAAAGTGTCATTTGGGGTCAGATGTGTCCGCTGCAATGTCGCAGTCCAGCTAAATATTGCGGAATGCCGCCATTACAAGAAAAAAAAACAAATAAAATAAAAGTCCATAAATCCATCCCATAGTTTGTAGACGCAATAACGTTTGTGAAAACCAATCACTGTACTCTTATTGCGATTTCTTTTTTTACCAAAATATGTAGAATAAATTTGATCTTTTTACTACTTTTTTTGATATTTATTATAGCAAAAATTAAAAAAATATGTAATTTTTTTTCTTTTTTTTCAAAATTGTCGCACTTTTTTTTGTTCATAGCGCAAAAAATAAAAAAATCGCAGAGGGGATCAAATATCACCAAAATAAAGCTCTATTTGTGGGGGAAAAAAAAGGGCATATAAATTTTGTTTGGGTACAACGCCGCACGACCACGCAATTGTCAGTTAACCACTTCAGCCCCGGAAGGATTTCCCACGTTAGGACCAGAGCACTTTTTGCGATTCGGCACTGCGTCGCTTTAACTGATAATTGCGCGGTCGTGCGACGTTGCACCCAAACTAAATTTGCGTCCTTTTTTTCCCACAAATAGAGCTTTCTTTTGGTGGTATTTGATCCCCTCTGCGTCATTTCTGATCACCGCTATAAACAAAAGAAGAGCGACAATTTTGCAAAAAAAAAAAATCAATTTTTCTTAATTTTTGCTAAAATACAAATCCAAAAAAATATATATAAAAAAATAAATGTATTCACCGGTTTTGGCCGATTTATATTCTTCCTCATATTTTTGGTATTGAAAAAAAAAAAAAAAAAATTGCAATCGGCGTTTATTGATTGGTTTGTGCAAAAGTTGCTGTGTTTACAAACCATGAGAATACATTTCTGGTGTTTTTACAAATTTTTTTTTTTTACTGGTAATTGCAGTGATCTGCGTTTTTTTTTTTTTATCAGGATTGCATTATGGTGGTGGACATGTCGGACATTTTTGACACTTTTTTGGGACCATTGGCATTTATACAGCGATCAGAAATTTAAATATCCACGGATTACTGTATAAATGTCATTGACAGTGAAGGGGTTAACCTGGGGGGGGAGATCTAGGGGGTAACGGTGTTCCCTAGGTGTGTTTTAGCTGTCTGGGGGCTGGGCTGCCAGGGGCATAAAAGATCTATCTGATCCCAGTGACAGGAATCAGCAGATATTTTAAATGCCGCCTGTCAGGGCGGGGAACCGCCGTGTTTACATCGGCGGTTCCCCATTCTTACTCTCTTCCAGGCAATCGCGGCTCGCCAGCGGAGATCGAGTCCGCCCGAGCCGCGGCCACACTCCTGCAGAGTGCACTAGGGTTACCCCATCATCCCTTTAATCCAGGACGCATATGAATTACAGAGGTTCTGAGGCTGATTTAATGCAGATGAGGCACCGAGTTGAATTACCACCTTAATCAGCCACAGAACAACCTGTGTAATTAATATGTGTCCTGGATTAAAGGGATGAGGTGGCAACCTTAGCGGGCACTGCTGCAGAGTTATCGAATCTGCCTGTGTGCGGCCACACTCCTGCAGAGTGGCAGAGCATGCGCAAGCCGCCGTTTATAGACGTCGATTCGTGGGTCACTGCAGCAGTAAAAGTACGCGAGCCGGTTGGGAAACTGTTAAAGCGACGCAGTGCCGTATCACAAAAAATGGCCTGGTCATGAAGGGTGCAAATCCTTCTGGTGCTGAAGTGGTTAAGTCAATTATTCAAATTCCTGCCAGCCCCTCCGCAATTACAAGATGTACTACACAGTGGGGTTGATTTACTAAAGCTTGAAAGTACAAAATTTGGTGCAGCTCCACACAGAAACCAATCAGCTTCAAGGTTTAAGAGCCGGTTCACACTACAGCGACTTGGCAGGCGACTTGTGCCGCTCCAAGTCGCTTGCCAAGTGAAATCCCATAGAAGTGAATGTGAGCGGTCTAAATATACACTACTGAAGTCGCTCCGACTTCAGAAAAGGTTCCTGTACTACTTTGAGGCGACTTCTATCCGACTTGTGCCCATAGAAATCAATGGAAGTCGCCTCCAAGTCGCTTGCCAAGTGAAATCCCATAGAAATGAATGTGAGCGGTCTAAATATACACTACTGAAGTCGCTCCGACTTCAGAAAAGGTTCCTGTGCTACTTTGAGGCGACTTCTATCCGACTTGTGCCCATAGAAATCAATGGAAGTCGCCTCCAAGTCGGATCCCCCATCTAAAAAGAAGCGACTTCACAGTGAAAAGAATAGAATTTATTTTAGGGCAGCCCCCTCCCTCCCTTCTCTGATTGGCCACAGCAAAGTGGCACCTATCAGTGCTGCATATATGTGCCTCATCATCAGTGCCCATCAGTGTAGCCTCATCAGTGCCCATTATTGTAGCCACATCTTAGGGCAGCCCCCTCCCTCCCTTCTCTGATTGGCCACAGCAAAGTCGCCTGGCATGAAGTCGTGTTGTAAGTCGCCTCAAGTCGCGCTATACGTTGCCCAAAGTCGTGCTGAAGTTGCTTTCAAATCGCCTAGCAAAGTCGCCCCGCAAGTCGGATCGCCCCCTATGTGAACCAGCTCTTATTGTCAAAGCTTGGATTGAACAAGCTGAGGTTAGAAGCTGATTGGCTAGCATGCACAGCTGCACCGTTTTTTTGCACTCTCCAGCTTTAGTAAATCAATCCCAGTGCGTGTTTTTGTTTTTTTTCAATTTGGCAGCTAAATACCTTTTTGCATATCGCCGATGTGCGGTCACGTGACCACCCGCCACGCTCCTTCCCCACTACAGTGGGAGGGGCTGAGTTTCCCCCTCTGAAGTCAGACGGGTGGTCACGTGACCACCCGCCACGCTTCTTCCCCACTACAGTGGGAGGGGCTGAGTTTCCCCCTCTGAAGTCAGACAGGTGGTCACGTGACCGCACATCGGCGATGTGAACAAAGGCATTTTAGCTGCAAAATAAAAAAAATTAAAAAGACCGAGACCCATCAACACTCTTCTACCCTGCTCAACTCTCCCTCTTGCTCTTCTCTCTCTCCTCCTTCTATCCTCTGACTAGTCTCTCTCCTTTCCTGCTACCCAACACTACGTTTTCCCCCCTCATCTCCTTATGGCCAGGTCAGTGTCCCACTGGGTCTTCCCCACATCCAACTCCTGGACATTCTAAATGTCACATCTCTCCATTGACTCTTCGGAGGTCACCTAGGCCCAACACATAACCTACTGTCTAGACTCAGGGGTTATACCTGGTCTTCGGACTCATACAGACCAACATAGACCTGTCTACCTCCCCGGGCGCAGTTTGCTCCCAGAGGGGCGCCGGGATGGTAGCTGGCCCATCAACCCAATGACCCTCCCATCTCTATTTGGGAATGACCACTTGAGTCGCATGCAATCCACGCGAATCCAACGACGGCTTGACCTCCCCCTTCCCCACC
>BLSH010352766.1:80645-92399 GCA_018402905.1 Glandirana rugosa | reverse complement strand
AAGGGTCCCCCCCCCCCCCCCCCCGCCACCTTGTACCCTTTGGAAATTTAATGTTTACCAGTCATTCAGCTATGGGAAAATTCCCTTGCAAAGTGAATGGCCATTAGCAAACCATCACATCTATCACACTGCACTCAATTTCCACACAGCAGATGAAATTTACCGGTTCTTTGTGCGTTTCATCCACGCAGTTCCCATTGGAATCACTGGAAGAGGCGATACTGATGTAATGTTCATAGGATCCATTACTACCCAGACTCCCGTAGCCACTGGAACCGTTGTTATGTACAGGCTGCAGCAAATAAAAAGGTTACATTATACAGACACTACAATCACACTACCTCCTTGCAAGGGGTGAAGGAGGCCATACACGTTTATAGAATACTTTCATAGAAAAAAAAATCTCCTTAAAAGTCCAATAAAGGACGAAACTGGCTGAGCCGATTGTGTACCCCTCCATATATCCCTTCGACCAATCAGAGAGTGTACATTATACCATGGCATGTGCTGGCTGGTTTTCTGGCATCTGTACTACATGTGTGGGACGCTGTGCTTGGCACAGGCCAATCATAAGAGAATTTGGCAGGATATCAAAGTTCAAACGTGTGCTACATGTTCAACAGACCAGTGTTTTTCAACTCCAGTCCTCAAGGCCCACCAACAGGTCATGTTTTCAGGATTTCCATGAGTTTGCACAGGTGATTTGATCAGTTTCACTGCCTTAGTAATTACCACAGCTGTTTCGTCTGAGGGAAATCCTGAAAACATGACCTGTTGGTGTGCCTTGAGGACTGGAGTTGAAAAACACTGCAATAGACAATCAAGAGCAAACAAGAACATGCTGTGCTGTGAGTGTATAGAACAGGGATATGCAATTAGCGGACCTCCAGCTGTTGCAAAACTACAAATCCCATCATGCCTCTGCCTCTGGTGTCATGCTTGTGGCTGTCAGAGTCTTGCTATGCCTCATGGGATTTGTAGTTTTGCAACATCTGGAGGTCTGCTAATTGCATATCCCTGGTATAGAGGTTTGTAGGCAAGATTTCTCACCTAAACGCCCTTTCTCCCGCTCCTGTATTTGTATTAATGACCCTAACAAAAAGGTATAGCCTTAGCTCTTGTGACATTATTCACACCGTCTGCAAAACAGAACCAGGCAAGTACCTGCAATTTAAACTGCTAAAATCCTTGAATAATTTAAAGCGGAACTTTACCCATAACAACTTGTTAAAAATAATGTTCTTTAGCAAGGAACATACGTCCCACATTAATAATTATAACAAAAATTAATGTGTGCTGTATATTGTCTCCAACATTGCTCCTGTCTCTTCTTGCTGGAAGCTGCCATTTTGCTGAAGCCCAGAGCCCCTGAGCAGCAGTAAATCATAAAGCAGAATGAAAGCCATTGATTTAATGGTTTCAAAAAACAGTTACATTCCTGTAATGCCTGGATTGCTAAGGGCCCGTTCACACTGGGGCGATCAGACTTTGGCGCGACTTTTCTAGGCAATTGCAGCGCAACTTCAGTACAACTTCAGGCAACTTACAACATGACTTATGCCAGGCGACTTTGCCTGTGGCCAATCAGAGAAGGGAGGGAGGGGTTACCCTAGATAAATTCTATTCTTTTTAACTGTAAAGTCGCTTACATGTAGATGGGGGATCGGACTTGGAGGCGACTTCCATGGGCTTAAGTTGGATAGAAGTCGCCTTGAAGTAGAACAGGAACCTTTTTTTGAAGTCGGAGCGACTCAGTAGCGTACATTAAGACGGCTCCCATTCATTTCAACGGGCTTTGAGATGTCAAACGACTTGTGGGCGACTCTAGTCGGAGCGCAAGTCGCCCCTGTGTTAACGGGCCCTTAGGCTCGGTTCACACTACAGCGACCTGGGATCCGACTTGTGTTGTCCCAAGTCGCTTGAGATAGGAAATCCCATTGAAGTGAATGGGAACATTCTTAATGTACACTACTGAAGTCGCTCCGACTTCAGAAAAGGTTCCTGTACTACTTCAAGGCGACTTCTATCCGACTTGGGCCCATAGAATTCAATGGAAGTCGCCTCCAAGTCGGATCCCCCATCTATATTGAAGCGACCTTACAGGAAAAAGAAAAGAATTTACCACGAATTACCCAGGCAACCCCCTCCCTCACACTACCTCCTTGCTTTGGGTGAAGGAGGCCATACACTTTTATAGAATACTTTTATATAAAAAAAATGTCCTTAAAAGTCCAATAAAGGACGAAACTGGCTGAGCTGATTGAGTCGCTCCGACTTCAGAAAAGGTTCCTGTACTACTTCAAGGCGACTTCTATCCGACTTGTGTCCATAGAATTCAATGGAATTCGCCTCCAAGTCGGATCCCCCATCTATATTGAAGCGACCTTACAGGAAAAAGAAAAGAATTTACCACGAATTACCCAGGCAACCCCCTCCCTCACACAGAGCTCTGATTCTCTGATTGACCGCAGGCAAAGTCGCCTGTCATGGAGGTCGCTTTAAGTCGCGTTAAAACCGTCTTGCAAAGTTGCGCCTGAAGTCGGATCGCGCCTGTGTGAACCGGCCCTAACCGTCACATCTGATGGAGTCCTCAACCAAACCATCAAGTGGCTGGTGTCTTAATTGATCCCATGTGCAGCACCATGGCAGTTGCAGATCAAACAGGAGCAGCTTCCTTGGCTGTAAAGCACGGGTGCTCAACCTGTGGCCCTCCAGCTGTTGCGGAACTACAAGACCCATGAGGCATTGCAAGGCTGACTGTTACAAACATGACTCCCAGAGGCTGAGGCATAATGGGACTTGTAGTTCTGCAAGAGCTGGAGGGCCACAGGTTGAGCACCCATGGATAGGAGGGTTTAATCCCGCTATAAGGCGGTCAGCAGATTGGCCTCTACAAATTGTAAGACTCTATTATGTACCCGTGATGTATTTAGGGTAATTTACGCTGAATGTGCATTCATTTCTTTGGTATGCAATTGACAGGACAAGTGCTGTTATATTAATATCCCCTTCCTCCCACACCTACTCAAACTTCCGCCTGTAGGATCATCTTCCACAAGATCACCTGGATGGCAACAAAGACTGGAAATTCAGTGCTCATAACCCGACGTGGGTCTGGACACATGCCCTATTGTACCCGGGGGACAATGTCACTTCGTCATAAAGGAAAGAGCAAATAGAATATTTGTGAACGTATCGCAGAGCAGGGCTGATCCATGTGAGAGTCATGACCGCAGACGGGTCGATAAAACTAAAATGTTTGTACAGCGCCTGGCATCCACAGCTGTGCGTACGCTGGTGATGTAACGCCCCATTCTCTGCCGCCGTGACAAATTATCCGACACAATGACGGAGGAGAAGGGGGAACAATGGAGGACCTTTCAGCCTCAGCCTTGGAAAATTGCTGTGGCCTAAATAAAGCCAAAATCCTGTTTTTTTTTTTTTTTATATAATAGATTCTGCCACGTCACAGAGAAATGAATGAGCAACTCAATCAATTTATACAATGCAAAAATGAATGAACGAGGAGGAGATACACGATTGGGCCACTGTGCCAGCTTGCTCTTCTGCCCCTCTACCACTTTTATAAGCGGTTAGCGCTTCCGCCTGGCAGCAACGGAGTCGTCTGTTTGAATCCCAACCAAGGCAGCCATTGCCTGCATGGAGTTTGCATGTTCTGCCTGTGCCTGCGTGGGTTTCCTCCGGGTATTCCGGTTTCCTCCCACACTCCAAAAGATACGCTGGTAGGTTAATTGGCTCCGGTCTAAATTGGCCCTAGTATGCGTGTGTATAAGGCTGCATTCACATTCCAGCGTTGTGAATCGAGGGCAGATTTGCCACGAATCTGCCCACAATTTGACAGCGCCGATATAGCAAAACGCAGGACTAGCATTTGAGATGCCATCCATTTGAATGACAGCGCTGATATGTGAATGGCAAAACATGGGACTCTCATTTGAGATGCCAGTCATTTGAATGACAGCTCAAAACTCGGCGCGGGGCTGCCGCGATTGTCGGGCGATAAAGCGGGCTGCAATCGCGGCACACGTCGCCCAAAAATAGTTCAGGGGATACTTTGGGGCGACCTGTGTCCCACGATTGCAGCACGCTTTATCCCCTGAGAATCGTGGCAGACCCGCGCCGAGTTTTGAGCTGTCATTCAAATGACTGGCATCTCAAAATGACTGGCATCTCAAAATGAGAGTCCCATGTTTTGCCATTCACATATAAGCGCTGTCAAATCGCGGGCAGATTCGCGTCGTATGAGTGTGTAAGGGGCCTAAGGGCGCATTCACATTACAGCATTCTGAATTGTGGGCAGATTCAGAAAGCTGTAATCTTAGGCCCCTTACACACCCGTGCAACGCGATTTTGCCACGATTTGGGATCAGTACGAATTTGGTGCGACTTTGTTGCAACTTTGGCTCAATGAAAACATATTACAAAGTCGTACAAAAGTCGTACAGAAATCACATCTATATTATTCAGGTGCGATTTGCATAAAACTTTGAGGGTTTAACATTGAAGTCTATGGACCTCAAGTTGCATCAAAGTTGGACCAAAGTAATGCAGGGACTACTATGAAGTCGGCACGACTTGAAGAAGTCGCACAGATATGAACGGAACTCATTGGAAATAATGGGGAACGACTTGTCATGTGACTCTGCAGACCCAAAATCGCAGGACAACTCGCACAAGTGTGAAAGGGGCCTTAATGTAAGTTAGGGGCCTTAGATTGAAAGCTACATGAGGGCAGAGACTGCTGTGAATGTACAATATAAACATCAAACGCTGCATACATTGCATACAGACATATATCGGTACTAAAAATATATACACACAGATCAATATATACACATTATAATAAATAAATAAAAGTATACAGACACACACATACATAAACAGCCAGGCACACATACACAAAAACATACAATCTTCACTTTATCAAATGTGTTTAAGTGTTTACAGTGTATCTGAAACCATAGTGATTGAGGAATGGTTAGAACTAGAGATGCACCGGAATTTTGGCGGGCGAAAATGGAATCATCAGCATTTTACCGATAAGAGGAAAAGAGGGGAAAAAAAAAAAAGTCATGTGTGTCAAAAACTGCATCAAAAACTTAACACGGTTGCGTTATTGATGCGTTCTTGCTGCGTTTTTAATGGGGAGATGCATTTTTGGTGTGGTTTTTGATGACTGACCAAAAATGCAGCAAGCAAGATTTTTAAAGTTTTACTAAACCCACAAAAGTAAAATCAGTCTGTATATGCAGCATAGCATGCTCGTTATACTCACTGTGGAACTTAAAGGGGTTGTAAACCCTCAAGGTTTTTCACACCTTAATGCATTCTATGCATTAATGTGAAAAACCTTTTCACCTGGAGCAGCCCCCCTCCCCCGAGCCCCCCTTAGGACCCCTTTCACACCAGGGCCGCCCGAGCGTTAGCGGTAAAACACCGATGAACTATTTTCATATTACTGGGTTTAGTAACACTTTAACACCACAATGGAAGCACAACGGAGCAGTGTGACGACATACATAGAATTTAAAGGGATGAGGTGGCAACCCTAGGGGGGGCAGATGAACTATTTTCATATTACTGGGTTTAGTAACACCACAACGGAAGCACAACGGAGCAGTGTGACGACATACATAGAATTTAAAGGGATACAATTTGCTTTAGCTTTTTTTTTGCATTAAAAAGGTGCCAATAATGGCGACAATAAATTCATGATATTAAAAAGTCAAATATAATTCTATATAAAAATATATATATATATAATTTTTTAAACAAACTGTAATTTTCAGCCAAGTGCATCCTGCAATTTCGGATTCAGCACCAAAATTGCCATTCGGTGCACCTCTAGTTAGAACACCTACCAGGCTTTATTGCCAATTGTGTCCCCGCTGAGGAGATTCACCTTATCCATCCGTGCTGGTGACAATTCATTGCTATGAAGACTAAAAATTAAGTAAAATGCACTTTTGAGCTGTCGCCAGAACAGGAAGAGGAGGGGAAATCGTCCAATGGAGATGCCTATTATGATAACCAATAGGGGATTACTACATTGGAGAGATTCCTCCTCACCTCCTGTTGCGTCTTCAGGGCAGGAAGTGAAGAAAATCTCCTCGCAACCAGCAAAAAATTAAGAACCTTGACACGTGACTTTCCCTATTGTGTTCAAGGCCAAAACATTCACTAGCAACACAATGTAAACCTGACTAAGGATTCCCAGAGCACTGTGGATTATTTGAAGAGAGCACAGCAGTAATCTCCTTTTAGACACAATGGTGGGGGGAGGGGGATTAGCTAAAACTGGAAAGTGCAAAATCTGGCGCAGCTGTGCATGGAAACCAATCAGCTTCCAGGTTTTATTGTCAACGCTTAATTGAACAAGCTGTTGTAAAGGCAGAAAGGGCATTCTGTGCATTAAAGGGTATGTAAAGTTTTTTTTTTTTTTAAACAAACATGTCATACTTACCTCCTCTGTGCAGCAGTTTTGCACAGAGGGGCCCCGATCCTCCTCTTCTGGGATCTCTCCGTTGGGCTCCTCCTCTTCTCGAATTCCCCGTTGGATAGAGGCGCTCTCCCTTGGGGCACTCATGCGGGTGCACTCCCGTGTCCTGCTGCTGCGTCCATTGACACAGACAGCAGGACTCGGCCCGACCCGGCATCATTGGATTTGATTGACAGCAGCGGAAGCCAATGGCTACGCTGCTATCAATCTATCCAATCAGGACCCGAGACACCAGCTGGAGCTTGTGTGCTTGTCCCCATTGCTGGAAAGACCGAGTTCAGGTAAGTAAAAGGGGGGCTGTGGGGCGCTGCTGCATCACAGGAGGTTTTTCACCTGAATGCATTAAAGCGGAGTTCCACCCAACTTCCAACTTCCGCTGGTTGGATTCCTCTACCCCTTCGGTGTCACATTTGGCACCTTTCGGGGGGGATGACACAGGTGTCCTTTTCCACACATCCGAGAGCTAGGGCCGGCAGCCGCGGCGGCTGACGTCAGCAGCCTGGCTCCCTCCTCCACTGGCCGAGTGGGTAATAGCAAAGTGCAGCGGAGCCTCGCACATGGGCAGTAAGGTGCCAGCGTGAAGCTGTGATGCTACACGTCCCGGTTCCCTTACCAGCAATGGACACGGCTGCACCCGACCCCCGATCCGAAGATCGGAGGCGGTGCCGACATCGCTGTACTCCAGGACAGGCAAGTGCCCCATTATTAAAAGTCAGCAGCTACAGTATGTGTAGCTGCTGACTTTTAATATTTTTTTGTTTCAGACGGACCTCCGCTTTAAAGCAAAAAACCTTGAGGGTTTACAACCCCTTTAAGATAAAAAAACCTTCTGTGTGTAGCAGCCTCCCCAGCACCCACTAATTACTTACCTGAGCCCCAACTCTGTCAAGCGATGTCCACGAGTGTCTAAGCCATCGAGGACTCTCCTCCTGATTGGCTGAGTCAGCCAATCAGGGGAGAGAGGGGCCCCTGTGTGTGAATGGGCACATGGAGCTGTGACTCGGCTTGCGGTGCCCCCATAGAAAGCTGCTGGCTGTGGGGGCAGTCGACAGGGAGGAGGGGCCAGGAGAGCAGAAGAGGGAACCTTCTGTGCAAATCTAACAGCACACAGAAGGTAAGTATAACCGATTTGTTATTTTAGAAGAAAAAGAGACTTTACAGTCACTTGAAGTTGGAGGGGGGGGGGGCATTGGTCGGCTTACTAGGGATCAATGGGAGGAAGCTCTCCAATCTCTGATAAATTGCTCTTTGAATGTATTTCCTTGCACCTGATTTATCAGAGAGAGGGGTTGGATTTAAAAAAAAAAAAAGCTGAAGTTAAAAGCTGATTGGCTACCATGCACAGCTGCACCAGATTCTGAGTGATCACTTTTAGTAAATCTCCACCTCTGCTTCACATAGGACACAGACCGTCTACTAAGGCATAATGAGCTTTACCTGTAAAAGGACTTTATAGATCTGCCCTTGCAATTCCTTTATTTCTTTGTCAACATTGATGATTTCTGTACTTCTGGCAGCAAACACATCTTCATTCAGAGGTCCCCTAAAATGAAAAGATGGGAGATCTGCATATTATTAGAGGCTCTGGTTTGCGGTCTAATCTAAAAAGACAATGGCTTTCTCCTGTAAATGCTTATTGCTCCAACCCTCTGGCACTTACCACTGCACTGAATAAGAGAACAATAAAAGATTAAAGTGGTTGTAAACCTCAGATATGAAAAAAGCACACCCCTCTACAGTGTGTACCTGCCTCAATCCAGAGCACTAAGGGGTTGAATACATCCGTTCAACGTGTTGAATTTTAAAGCTTGTCTGAGAGTTCAGGAAAAAGGGGGCGGAGAGCTGAAGTTACACTCTGTACAGCTCTGTGAAGAGAGCTCTGACAGCTGATTGGAGGGAAGGGACACACCCCCCTTCACACAGCACACAGGAACAGAGTTGAGGCTGTCAATCTGCTGGAGCTCCCTTCCCTGTCACCATATTTCTGTTGGTGTCAGGAAAACTTCTTAGAAGTGATTCATGCTGATAGTAGAGGAATGGAGCAGCAGACAAAAGTGACACAATGGGGCTGATTTTCTGAAGGCAAATAGACTGTGCACTTTGCAAAGTGCAGTTGTTCCAGAGCGTGCAAGGAAAATTAGAAATGAAAATAAAAATTTTGCCTGCACATGATTGGATGATGGAAGTCAGCAGAGCTTCTGCTCATTTACTAAGTTCTGGAGCAACTGCACTTTGCAAGGTGCACAGTCTATTTTCCTATAATAAATCAACGCCACTGAGTCACTTTTGTCTGCTGCTTCATTCCTCTGCATCAATCACTTCTGACAAGTTTTCCCTGACACCAAAAGAAAAATGGTGACGAGGAGGAACCTCCAAGCTCATTCACAGCCTCAGCTCTATTCCTGTGTGCTGTGTGGAGAGGGGTGTGTCCCTTCCCTCCAATCAGCTGTCAGAGCTCTCCTCGCTGAGCTGTACAGAGTGTAACTTCAGTTCCCCACCCCCTTTTTCCTGAACTCTCAGACAAGCTTTAGACTGGGTCCACACCTATGCGAATTAGATGGGGCTTACACCGCATCCAATTCGCATGACACTTGAAAACACATTGTTTTCAATGTGTCAGGTTCACATAGGTGTGGTGCATTCACACTCCGCATTGCACAGAAAACGTCTGCGTTTTCTGTGCAATGCGGTGCAAATTCCCAGCCTATTAAGTTCAATGGGAACGCATCTGCCCCGCAGCTCACAGCACCTCCCCCATCCTTCAACAATCCCTCCCCGGGCAGCTGCTGTGAGAATGGACAGGAGCCGCCGTTCGTTCTCAGCAGCAAACAGGCTGGAGTTCGCACCGGACTGGTGTGAATCCAGCCTTAAAAATTCTGGATTTTGCACGGCTGTAGAGAAGAGAACATTGCAGATAAACAGGTACAACTTTTGTAGGAGGATTGGTTTCATCTCTCTATTACCTGAGACCAGTTACTTCACTGATTATTTGCAAGGGAGATATGGAGATATAGATATATATATATATGAGATAGATAGAGATATACACACACGCAAATTGACAACAGAAGAGCAGTGAGGACCTGTGTAATGGAGCCATCATATAAAAAGGTTGACCAGTACAGCTGACAATTCTTGAAAAAATGATGGAAAGCAAACAAACAACCTTTGACATAGTATATGGTAGTCTTTTGTGGAAAATAAAGTAAAAAAAAAAAAATAAACAGTAATAATATTATGGTAAAACACGATCACTGCCAACTCACGTTCTAACTTTATGCCGACCAATTATAAATGCCACTTTTCTGCTCCAGGGGTTGACAAAGCTGGACCAGCTGGTATCTAAAGTGATGTAGTCACCATTCTGGGTGCAGAACCTGATCGGGGAATGCTCGAATGGCGGCTGCCCAGCGTATTTCAGAACTAAAAAGAAAAGCAAAAATAGATTATTTTGTAGTACAACTGCCACTAGCATGCCTTACTCTGCATACCCTTACCCACACAAGAAAAATATATTCAGATTTACTGGGCCTAGTGGAAGAAAATCAAATAAGCCTGTGAGTAGACCAGGGCTTGGTAACCTCAATCCAGCTGTGGTGGATCCCATCATGGAAGTCATGCTTGCAGCAGTCGGTCTCATCGCAATGCATCATGGGTCATGTACTTCCAAAACAACTGGAGTGCCAAGGTAGCCTGCCCCATTCCGAAACTACCATCCTCAATTTCTACAACTCTTGGGCATTCTTTGCTTCATGTTACATACACATTTAGAGTAATGCCCAAGAAACACCCACACAAAAAAAAAGTCCACAATAAAGGTATTCTGGGGTAGAACACTGGAGACTTAGACCCCATACGCACTATACAACTTTTGTTGTACGATTTCCTTTAGATTTACCAAAACCATGAAGTACAAGGGCCTGCTTGATTGCATACAAATTGAAACTCTAAGGGCTCTTTACACTTTGCTTCAAAACAGGGCGTCAGGCAGGCTTTGTTAAAGCTCCCTTAACGGCAATCAAAGCTCCGTCACTAAATAAAATGGTTGGCTTACAGTCCTGTTTACACCTTGCGTTGGCTTTGCTTCGATTCAGCTTTGCGTCAAAAATTATACCCCATGTAGCCTCAGCCACGTTTCAGAGCCTCTTCAACGCCTCCATAGAAGTCTATGACAAAGCTTGTTTGAAGCTCACTTGAAGCACCTGCGGCTTTTCAGAGGCTTTAATTCAGCTTTACTTTGTTTTGGAGAAATTGCAGGTGTGAGATATCAGACAGGGCATCGGCAAAGCTTCAACAAAGCTTTAAAAGAGCCTCATCGAAGCACCACCGAAGCCTCCTCGAAGCACCACCACCGAAGCCTCACCGAAGCACCACCACCGAAGCCTCACTGATGCACCACCACCGAAGCCTCACTGAAGCACCACCACCGAAGCCTCACTGAAGCACCACCACCGAAGCCTCACTGAAGCACCACCACCGAAGCCTCACTGAAGCACCACCGAAGCCTCAAACACACATCATAAAAGCTTGTTGAAGCAGTAGGGGCTTTAATGTGCATTGAAGCTAAAGCAAGTGTAAACGAGCCCTTAAGGTTTGACCTTATATTATATGGTTTTGGTAAATCTTAACCACTTCAGATCCTAGGACGTCCATGGACGTCCTGGGGTTTCAGTGGTGATATCTCAATGATGCCGGCACCTGCAGGCATCATTGAGGTATCATTTTTTAGAGCAGGCGATTCCCATCACCGTAAGAACGATCATAGCGGCAGGTCAGCCGCTTGATCGTTCTTACAGGCGGCGGGAGGGGACGCCCCCCCCCTCCCGCCGCCCTCCGGTGCTTCTCCCGGCTCACCTGAGCGATCGGTGACCGGGAGAAGGAATCGCCTGCCGCCGGATGCTGGTGACAGAGATTTCCGAGGGACAGATGTCCCTCGGTCATCTCTATGGCTCTCGGAGGCCCGGGCGCACGTCGTGACGTCACTTCCGGGTCTCCAAAGTAAACAACAGCCGTTAAAGGGGAAGGAAAGGCTGAAATCGTCAGTTTTTTTTTTCTGATCTCAGCCTTTCCAGCCTGTAGGATAGATGTAGGGTCTTATAGACCCTGCATCTGTCCATAAAGAGGACCTGTCACTCACTTTTCCTATTACAAGGGATGTTTACATTCCTTGTAATAGGAATAAAAGTGATCAAAAAAAACTAGTGAAAATAAGGATAATGTTCCTTACATTTGTA